>BSBK01001196.1:547500-575000 GCA_027943335.1 Chamaecyparis obtusa
GAGATATATAGAGGCAAATAGATAGCATATTGAGCTTCGTGCCGAGGTGCAGAGATTACAGGCAGAGGTGATTCATTAGACTGCACAGGCAACTTACTATGTGTCCACATATTACAGTGTTGTTCCTGCTGCATAGAGAGTCCCTGCGTACTCGCAGTATATGTCATCATCAAAGGGAGCCAAAGTGCCCAGAGCAGAGGTAGTACCACAGGCACCACCACCTCCTCCACCAGATGCAGAGGATCATGCTGACAGCTGATATGTTTTGATATGTTCTGATATACTTTGTTCTTTTGATCATTGATATATTGTTCTGACTTTGATAGCTCACATGAGCGCAGTCTTTTGTATATTGTGCCAGTAGTGCACCCCTGACTAGTTTGAGATTTTTGATATATATATGAGAATGATATTTTGGTTATGACTTCCTGTGTACTTGTCATGTTTTGATTTATGATGATATCATGTGATGCTTATGCTATGAGTAGAGTAGAATGAATGTATGGATCAATGCAATGCAATGATTTCTTTCATATGTATGGATGTAATGCAAATGTGTTTTGATTTATGAAAGGATGTATGTATGATTTTATGCTTATGCACATGGATGTATTGTAATGCAACAAGTGGTTATGATATGTAAATGCAACGATGCACATGATATGTTTGCCGAAATTGATGAAGACAAGTACTCAATCTTATGTCAAATGGATGTTTAACCTAGGAGGATAACTATTTGCAATTCTATGAAGAGACCTTCGAGTTAGGTTTCAGCTCTTGTTAGATTTGAAGAAACAATTGAAGAATTGTTTAAGCATTGAAGTTCATTTAGTCATTGTGAGATCATGCAAACATGCAAAAAAAATGCAAAGAGACATGCAATATGGAATGCAACCTAAGACCTAGGACCTAGTCACTGATCATGTGTCGGTCATTCTCATCATTGAATTTTTAGGTAATCAGATAAATCAATACAATGCCCACTAGTTATGAAACCATAGACAGATGGATATCGATTTGTATGCTCAGGAATCAATACAACACCACTAGTCAAACAACCATGGACATATAAATATTGATTTTGTTCAAAATGTCAGATTAGATATAAGCATCAAGGCACACACGCCAGGATGACCTAAATATCATGTCCATTTTGATATAGCAATTTGTATAAGCATCAGGACATAAACATCGTGATGACCAGAATATGTCTTGTGGTGGCAAGCACATCAAGCAGTCAAGAGATCATTCCAAATCCAATGTGAATTACCCGTAGTGACCCTTTATCATTCACATCCCTTAGGTAAGATCGCATTTCACAATAGGAGAAAGAACTCACTCAAAAAAAGACAATAGTTAGATCAAACTTCCTTGAATTTTTTGGGTATCAATGGTCGAGGTGCGCATGGCCATCCAATTCGAGATAGAGGCTCTTACAGTCGGACACCATTTCAATCCAGAATTTCTAAAGTTGTTAGATTTTCACATACAAGAAGAAAACAAAGAAAAGATTATGCCCCCAGTCATCACTCTCTAAATCCCATAAAGGACATCATCGAAGAGGTCAAGGGAACATAATATGCAAAAATCTCAATGTGAATCAGTAAGCATACAAGGAGATAAAAGCATGTAAAGCACAAAATGTTTTCAGTTTGTGTTTGATGTTTGATTGCGTTGTTGTAGATGCAAAATCCTTTATGGAGACAAGACTGACTAACTGACTCGGATGAAGCTTCAAAGGACTCTGACTGGATATGACTCATCTGAGGTATACTAGAGACCATAGGATATGACATTGATTGCCCCCAAGTTTGAACATTGATAGGATACAGACGCTTGAGTTGATTGGTGTACAGACCGACTTATTGAAAATAGAAAAGCACAAACAAATCGAAAGATGTGTACAAACTAAAGCAAGACTGAAAGCTGGGAAAGACCAAGATTGCGCTGATACATGAAGCGTTTTGAAACAAGTGGTGCCTGTTTGCCAGGTTTTCACCATCTTGGTAGAGATTCTATTTTTGCTACCAAGGCACCTGTTTCCAGATTTTCACCAAGGCACTTTTTCTTTTTCTCATTTTTTTCTATTTTTCATTTTTCCAATTTTTTTGTACTTTTGATATTTTTAACTTTTTTTTGTGAATCATCAAGGCGCCTATTGCTAGGTTTTCACCAAGATGTTCATTTTTTCAGAACTTTTTTAGACTTTTAAGATTTTTTCAGGATATTTTACCATAGACTGAATGCCTAGGCGTAGAATTTCTTCAGATGGAGAACATTGATTGGTTCTCGGAGCTGTTCTCCTTCAGTCATTGAGAGTTGATAGGCACTAGAGCCAAAAGTAGCAGTGATAACAAAGGGACCCAGTCAGTTGGTTTCAAACTTCCCCTTGCGTTCTCTATGTGATTGGTTTTTAGGATTCTCTCTCAAGACTAGATCGCCAACCTGAAATTCTCTATGTCTGACTTTCTTGTTGTAGCCTCTAGACATTCTCTTCTGATATACTCTGAGATGATCATATGATGCTTGTCTACGCTCATCTAGTAATTCAAGTTCTTGCAACCTAGACACTCTATAGTCATAATCAGTTACTAGACCATGCATTCTTATTCTTAGTGATTGGGATTTCAACCTCAATAGGCAGTACTGCTTCAGACCCATAAACTAAAGCGAAAGGTGTAGTCCTTGTAGGTGTTTTGATACTTGTTTTGTAGGCCTAGAGAGCTGGATTGATCATGAGATGCCAGTCTCTTCCTATTTTATTAACTATACGGTGCAAGATTTTCAATAGATTCTTGTTAGAAGCCTCTGCTCGTCCATTCCCTTGAGGATAGTAGATAGATGACCAATGTTGTGTAATCTTGAATTTGGCACATAGATCATCTAAGTCTTTGTTTTTGAATTGTCCACCATTATCTGTGATGATGGAATGAGGTATCTCATATCTGCATATGATATAGTTCAATATGAACATAGATATTTGTTTTCCAGTTGCTCGTGTCAAAGGGACTGCTTCTACCCATTTTGTAAAATAATATGTAGTTGTGATTATATGGGTATGTCCATTAGAAGAATGAGGATGTATAGCTCCTATAAGATCAAAGGCCCATTGATGAAAAGGCCATTGTGTAGTGAAGGGAATAAGATCTCTCCCTAGAGCATGAATTAGGTTACCATGTACTTGGCACTTTTGACAGTTCTTAGCAAACTTGATTGCATCTTTTTCCATTTCAGGCCAATAGTACACGCCCCTAATAAGTTTTCAAGCTAGTGTTAAACCGTTCAAGTGTGACCCACAAATACCATCATGGACTTCCTCTAACGCACGTTGAGACTCTTCCCATTCTAAACATCTAAGTAGCGTACCCTCTAGACCTCATTTGTACAAATCGTGACCAATGATGACATATCAAGAGGCATTACAGATAAGGTATCTCTTTTCATGGCGGTTGAAGGTATCAGGAATGATTTGGTCTTGGAGATAGGAAAAAAGGTTTTTGTATTTGGATGAATCATGACCAGCAACAATGCAGATCATGCGGGTTTCAGGGGAATCATATGCAGGATAAGATAGTGCTTCCACCATGAACACATAGCGTAGCTCATGTTCAGGCTGTTGTAATAGAGTAGATAACGTTGCCATTGCATCGACAACCTTGTTCTTTGTTCTAGGTATTTGTTCAAATGAGATAGATATGAAATACTTCTTTAGATCATCTACCAATCTCTTATAAGGAATGAGCTTTTCATCTTTAGTTTGGTACACATCATTGACTTGATGGATAACAAGTTGAGAGTCTCCATGAATGTGTAGCTCTGTCACTCTCCACTCAATTGCTAGTTTCATGCCATTAAGAAGGGCTTCATATTCTGCAATATTGTTTGTGCAAGGGAACTTTAATCAGAATGCTTTAGGTATGGAGTATCCTTGAGGAGTTATAAATAATATGCCTACTCCTGATCCATTCTGTGTATAGGAGCCATCAAAGAACAACTGCCATTCTCTAGAAGAAAGAGTCATGATAGAGGAATCTGGAAATTCCATTTGCATTGGTGTATCATCAATCATAGGTGCATTTTCTAATTGATCAGCAATAACCTATCCTTTTATAGCTTTTCTTTCCACATATTCAATGTCAAATTCACTTAAGAGCATGACCCATTTAGCTAATCTACCCGTGAGGGCAGCTTTGCTTAGTAGGTACTTTAGTGGATCAATCTTAGCTACCAAATGTGTTGTATGAGCTAACATGTAGTGTCTCAGTTTCTATGATGCAAAGATCACAGCTATACAAGCCTTCTCAATCATAGAATAATTCTTTTCGTATGCAACCAATGTTCTATTGATATAGTATATAATTCTTTCCTTTTTATTCTCATCATGTTGTGCTAGCAATGCCCCCAGTGATGTATCGATTATGGAGACATATAAGATCAATGGCTTCCCTTGAATAGGAGGCATCAAGATAGGAGGATTTGATAGATATTGTTTGATATGGTCAAAGTTCTTCTCACATTCTTCATTCCATGCAAAGGTCACACCTTTATGTAATGTTTTTGTAAAAGGTTGTGATATGTCTGCAAGTTGTGATATGAATCTTCTGATAGATTGAACTCTCCCTCGCAATGTCCTCATTTGACTGATCTTCTTGGGAGGTTGCATCTCCATTATAACCTTTACTTTAGCTGGATCAACTTCAATGCCTTTCTTTGAGACGATGTATCCTAAGATTTTTCCAGAAGTAACACCAAAAGTACACTTCTTAGGATTTAGTCTGAGACTAAATTTTTCCATTATGTCTAGTATCTTGCTCAAGTCATTTAGATGTGCAGCTCTAATCATAGATTTTGCTAAAGTATCATCAACATAATCCTCCATATTCCTATGCATCATGTCATGAAAAATAGAAGTCATAGCTCTCTGATATGTAGCACCAACATTCTTAAGCCCAAATGGCATGACATTCCAACAGAAGGTACCCCATGCACATGTGAAAGCAATTTTATTTTGATCTTTTGGTGTAATTTTTATTTGATTATATCTAGAAAAACCATCCATTAAGGAATACATCTCGAAACTCGTAGTCATGTCCACTATCATATCAATGTTAGGTAGTGGAAAATCATCCTTAGGGCATGCTTTGTTCACATCTCTAAAGTCTGTGCACACCCTGATTGATTTATCTAGTTTTGAAATAGGTACAATATTAGAGATCCATTCTACATAATCAATAACTCAGATGAATCCAAATTTTAATAGTTTCTCTAATTCAGCTTTGACCAAGAGTGCAACATGAGGATGCATCTTTCTCAATTTTTGCTTAACAGGTTTGACATTTGGAGCTATAGATAAATGATGCATTATAAGATTAGGATCCAACCCTAGCATATCTGAATATTTCCATGAAAAATTTATCTTCTTTTCTATTAGGAATGTTGTAAATTTTTGCTTCTCTTCTTCTGATAAAGATTGTGCTACATGAATCAACTGTGGTTCTTCTATTGTTCCCAAGTTGATGGATTGAGTGGGCTCAATTAGAACTGGAGATCTATCCTCTAAATGACCCAGAAGGACATCAAATATCTCATCCTTAGGCACCTCAGAGAGGTTTTCACCTTTGGATACATCTTTTATTTTTACTTTTGTAGGTTCTGAGACTGCCACAAAGTGGTTTTCACCCTCAGAACTCCTTTTCTTTTTATGCTTATTCTTATTTTTCTGACTAAGATACTTGATGTCCAACTCTGTCATGCTAATGCTCAGTTCACTGATGGAAGTCCTCATAGGCTCAACTGCATTAAGGTGGCAAGCAAGGGCATAGTCATTTGGGAAGGTATAAATACCATGGCTCGGATTTGTGGAGGTTTGATCAAGAAGTTTGGGATGTTGGATAGTCAAAATGGGGAAAGATTGGGGGATAGTGTTTACGGATAGGGATCTGTTATCATTGGCACTGACCCGACGCTTGAGTTCAAAGGTGATATTACAACTTAAGACATTCAATTTGTGAATAGGCTCAATGTCATTGTGGGAGTCCAATTCAGCCATAGGTGATTCAAACTCGTTAAGTTCGTTACTTCGCTCTAGACCTACATTGGGTTTAGGTGCATATTGGTGAATGACATCAACATGTTTTTCTATGATAAGCTCATCTTCTTCTAGAATGACTCCCCATTTATAGTCATTAGATTCTTCATCTATGCCTCTAGGAAATCTAAGAACATGAGTAAAGTCAGGATGAATACCCCAAGAAGGGTTACCCTCAGATTCTGATTTGAATTCATACTCATGAGAATCTATCTTAGAATAACTACCACCTTCCTCTTTGTCTATTTGATTGTCTTCGAGATTAGTTGGTTCTTGTGTTGCAACTATCTCTTGCTCTATAGTAGGTTCTTGTGTTTCTACTACATTGATTCTTTTTATTGGATCATCTTCAGCTTCAAGGAGATCTTTGATTTCCTTAGGCAAATGCTCATAAGGAATAAGTTCTGAGCTGTCTGAATCACTATCTGATGATTCAGTTTCTTCCTTTTTAAGAAGGGGTTCTCCTGGTGCGATCTGCTCTATGACATGAGAATAATTACCTTTGAGGTTGAAGGGTTTCTTTTTAAAGCCTAATCCAACAGTATCTTTGTTTGCCCTACTAGTATGTGAAATAGGTGTCATAAGACCTTTTCCTTTGATTTCTAGAGGTCCTTTACCTAGACATCCCATTTTAGCTATCAATTTACCCCTTGGGCCATATGATTTAGAAGGGATTTTGGATACTGTAGAGTCACTAGTTTGAACAACTTGAGATTCAAGTTCATCCTTGTATAGCCATGCAAGCACAACTTCATCTTCTTCAAATTCTTGCTTGGAGACTTGTTCTGCCACAAAATTTCTTTTATATGCCTCAAGAGGTTCTTTAGAGTCTGGTTTAGCCTATTTTAAAGACTGTCCATAAGACTTAGGTGAGATAGGGAGAGATGTCAAAGATAAGACTGGCTCTATAGTATATTCTCCCATACCATTTTCTTTGATATTGACCTCTTTTGTAATGTCTTCCATTTTAGATGTGGATGCTTCTTTTGTTGACTTAATGGAAGATTCTCTGTTATTAGGCACAAGTTTATCTGCACTTTCCTTCAATGTATTGCAAGTGGGGGATATGTCTGCTGGAATAGTGACCTCTACTCCTTCATAAGGAAATTTAAAACATTGGTGGAATGTAGAAGGAATAGCTTTCATTTCATGTATCCATGGTCTCCCTAGAAGAATGTTGTAAGCCAAAGGTAGATCAAGAACTTGACATATAGTATCCCTAATAACCAGACATGCTCTGATAGGTAAGACAATGGTGCCTTTAGAAGATCTTTCTTGTTCATCATAGGCTTTTATAGTTATTTTCTTTCTAGGATCAATAGCCAATTCTGAAAATCCCAATTGTGTGACCAAGCTGTAAGAACAAATGTTTAGGCCAGCGCCCCCATCTATCAACACACGTTTGACTCTACAATTTTGGATCAAGACTTCTATGTGCAAGGGCTGGTTATGTGGGTGAATCAAGGAGTTGTCATCTTCTTCTGAAAAGGAGACATATTGTGGAGATGTAAGATGTCCAACCATAGTCTAGAACCTGTCTAAATCAAAGTCGTCAGGAACATTGGATTTGAGAAAAGCTTTGTCGAGAATAGCTCTATGAGCTGGAGATATTTGAAGCAACTCAAACATGGAGATTTTTGCATTAGTGTGTTGGAGTTGTTGAACAATGCTATAAGATGTTGGCCTCGTATCTTTAGAATTGGAAGATTTAGAAGTAGCCTTCTGTTTGGAAGCGGAAGAAAGATTGAAGGGCATCCTAGGGACATTTGATGAATCTGGGATTTGTCCTTTCAGATGTGCCTGAGCCTGTGATTGAGTAACTGCATTAGCTAAAGGATGATCTCTATCTCTTCACACAATTGTAATGACATTGCAATGCTCAGAGAGACAAGGTTCAACCATATTGATAACAACATTATTTCTAGGGTAAGCATAATTGACCTTTGCCCCCATATTAGGCTAAGAAGATGAAACTTCTTGACCATGTTTCAGAAATGGTTCTGTGAATGTTGTATGATCATTATTGCTCTTATGATTGTCAATCATGATGTCTCCATTATCAATCAGATCTTGAATAGTATGTTTCAAGCGTAAGCAGTTATTGGTTTTGTGACCTTTACCTTGATGGAAATCATAGAATTCATTCTCTCTCCACCATTTTAGCTTAGGGTCAAGATCAGATTGTCAGATCTCAGGCAAAGAGATGATGTTATTAGCTAGTAGAGTTCTCATAGCTGATTCCAAAGATTCTCCAAGAGGAGTGAACTTTCATTTATTATCAGCGGACCAAGATTTGTATTCTGGCTTCTTTTGAGATGGTTCAGACACCTTTTGCTCTAAAGCTTTGATGGCTTGGGTACCAATAGTTAGATTGAAAGCTAGTGCCTTTGATGGGGCACAGATAGTATCAACAATGTCATCTATGATGATGCCTTTATTCTTGTTCCAGTTTTTATTCTTATCTTTAGAATTGGATCTTGATTCGTACTTATCCTTTTGAAGTGTGATGTCTCCTTTTTTCACAAGTACTTTTTCAATTTTGATCGCATTGTCTACCATCTTATCAAAAGATGTATGATCTTGCAATTTGTAAAGGGTAGTTGATCTCTGGGACAAGATTATTGATGAAGATTTCCAGCTTCTTAGTTTTTGGAATAGGCCTAGCATATAGAGAGAATTTATTCCTCCATCTCTTGAGAAATGTCAGGAATGGTTCTCCTAGATATTGTTTGAGATTGCAGATATCAATCATGGTGACTAGATGTTGAATGTTGTAGGAGTATTGCTGATAGAACAATTTGATCAACTCCTTAAAAGTTTTGATAGTACAAGGCAATCTAGAGAACCAATGAATGAATGCTCCCCCCAGAGATTGAGGAAAAAGACACATCAGATAGGTTGGTTCGTGCATGAACTCCATAGATTGTGTATAGAATTCTCTGACATGATCTTGAGGATTAGAGTGTCCATCATACTTATCATATTTAGGCATCTCCACTCTTTTTGGGAATGGTGGCATGTATAAGTCTTTGTCAAATGGAAAAGGACATAGGGCCTCCATGGAGAACTCCTTGGGTTCCTTTCCTTTCTCAAGTTTATTAAGTTTGACTTGCATGGCATGCATTTGTTTCATCATAGCCGAAATAGGAGTTTCTTCCTCATGTGTAATGATATCTTCAACATTAAATTTGGGAGGAAGTTTAGCTCCTTGATGAGCTAATTGTAAAAAGTATGTTTCTCTATCTTCTTTCAAGAAATGCTTCATCATTCTTTTGAAGTCATCGTCATTTTGATACCGAGCAATTTCTTCAGGTGTGGGTTCCTAGTCTGCACCATGTTGAGATTGAGCTCTTTGAGAGCCATGGTTTGTCCCTGCTTGAGACATGGTAGGAGTTTTAGGACTCCCTAGGATAGATCAAGGAGGAGTTTGTTGATTACCTCTGTGAGTTGATGGTGGAGGAATGTAACTACTTTTTAATCGAAAGTTCCCAAGACTGTCATCTTCGTAAAGACCAAAATTGTAGAGTTGTTCAAGAGTTGGACCCTGGATATGAGATGCTTATCCTGATTTCTTGTGTGAGAAAGCTCTAGTTTCCACCATTAACCTTGGGTGAAGCAAAAGAATAAGATGGATACAACTGAAGAATGAATTGATTCAAGAAGATCAGATGACGCAACCTTGTCAAGGTTTGATTGATTGAAGCCTAGATTGGACTTAGATGAAGGATACTATGCCCTAGATGTATGGGTAGATGCCCAAAAGATAGCAGACAAGAGTTCACAACACTTAGCCATTTTGAAGATGGATTGAAGATTGATAGTTATGACAAGGTTTTGACACAAGATGAAAAAGACTCAAATCGATTAAACAGAAGGCTGAATCATATTTAAAAGGCCACTTTAGGAAAATGATTGGATTCTCAGTAGTTGCTACTTTGTTCCTGACATAGTGATTTGTTTGATAGATTTTGGAAATAGGCTGAAAAAGCTGGGTATCTGGTAATTCTGACAACTTTCTGGCAATTTTTCAAAATTTCCCAAGTGACATTCTGTAGGATTGTACGACAGTGGGCAGGGTATGAAATGATAATTGAAAAACTTGTACGACTTTTGTAAAACTCACACGATAATTGATAGCAAGGTTTTTGACTTTTGAATTGACTGGCAGCAAAACTCGTACGACAATACACCAACTACCATGCAATAATTTGAGGGTTCTGAAATGACAATAGCCAAAAGTCGTACGACTTTTTGACTTTACAAGATGAATTTTGACTCCAGAAAGGTGTTTGACATCAGATTTTGCAATTTTTGAGGTTTTCAGTTTTAAATTGTTCACAAAATTATCTATCCAGATTTGAAGATTGTACCAGATTGATTCGTTCTTAGTAACCAGATAGATAAATAGGCACGCAAAAAAACAAGCAAGTGATTTCAAACATGTCTAAAAATAATGAACAAGGGACAAAGCAACCTTGCGCATGAACAACCAAGTGACTAAATGTGCTAATCCCTAGGAGTTCTAACAGTGTATGTTCCAAAAAGTTTTGCAATAATGCACATATTCCTAGAAAATGAAAATTTTGCCTCACTAGGGTTTTTAGTAATGGTTTGACTCTGCAACTTTTGTGATCTCAAGAGGGCAAACTCCAATCTAGGTGCATCGGAGTTTTGACACAGTCAGAAATTAATCAATCAGGAGCTTCTAGGGAGATCTAACAGCCCAACAAGAGACCACACCTGTGAAGATTTCCTCCACAAGGACATTTATATAGCAGCTGCTGCTACCATGGCGAAAATGGCTATTACCACTTGAGGTTTCGTCAACATGGTTGACCCAATTAAGGGAATGTCCACTATGGTTAACCCTCTCTAAAGGTGACTCACAAAAGATACCACATGGAGACTGGTTCCAGATTTAAGGATCTGAGTTTTTGATACTACCCAAAAATGGAGTAGAGCATAGTCCTCTAGCCTTTTCACTTTTAACCAAAACAAAGCAGATAGATTAATCCAACACGCTAAGACCAAGATTATCTCACAAAGATCTATGATGTCAACCACTTATGATTTATCAACCTCTCTGAAGAGAGAATGTATCAATCAGAAGCTGAAGATGCACAAATCTAGTAGAACATGAGACACTCTTAGTAACCTCCCTACCTACAAGGGTTCCTTTATTGAGAAGAGTTTCGTTGGAAACCCACTCTCTCAAGAACCACAAATAGTGTTCATAGGGCCTATTTACTATGTGTAACAAAGATGTTGAAAAGCAAATCTATGTTCATTTTTATAGCCCAAAATGAAATCTATGATATGAAAGCAATAAAAGGTCACACAAGCTAGACACATGAGATGATCGTTTTAGTCCAAATCGAAACATTATCAGCTGAGAAGATTACCTGAATTCCTCGCAATGCACTTAGTAGATTTTTACCTATTTTTAGCAACTCTCACGCTTTTCCCAATCAAAATTAGCAGAAATCAATCTGAAATAACAAATTTAAATTATTAATGTTAGCTGTCAGTTTAAATCTGGAAATCAAATCTGGAAAACTGGCTGAAAAAGTGAAACAACAATTGAAACCTGGCACTGAAACTCGTATGATAGTGGGTCACCTCCCAGACAACATTTCAGAAACTCGTATGATAATGTGTATCAGATCATACGACAACAGGGCTTCCAAACGACATTGTGTTTCTAACGGTACGATCCTCGATCAAATAAACTATCGTACGACAATGGGTATCTCCTAGTATGAGTTTCTGACAAAACTCGTACGAAAATTATACGGACAGAAATTTAAAATCGTAGCTTGGAATAGAAAATGACAAGAAGATGATAGAAATTGATAGAAATGGAATGGAAACCTGTTTCAGGGCTCCACAGTGGGCGCCAAAAATGTGTGTGTGAATTTTTTACCTAGCTGTAGACACAACACTTTAGTAAAACATTAGAGGTTAGCTAAAATCAAAATCATGCAGTGAAATGGAAACTAATCTAACTAGGCGATTTACTGCCTTCTAGTAGATGTGAGTATGTATTCTTAGATTAGACCGAGATCAATGACCTTGATGACACCTAAACGAAGGATTTGAATGTATAATCTAGATATGAGATGAATGCAAATTAATCTATATTTTTGGATTTTCTATGCAATAAGATGAAACAAACTGATATGAATCTATTCTATATGAGAAACTGATATGCAAATTAAGCTAACAATGATATGCTAAATATGAAACTAAAAATGATTAAAAACAAGATTGATTTCACAAAATTTGTTGATTTGCAAAGAAGCTTCAATTCTTTAGATGTCGATTCACTGGCGTGATCGTGCAAATTCATGGATTGATTTTGGCAGAGTAAGTATGCAAATTTGTGAGATGATTTATGAAGAGCTGAGCCTTGATTTTATAGAAATCCAAGGCTTTGGGGATGCATGGAAAAAGTCATAAATCACTCAGGTTGATTTTTGAGTCAACAATGAATTAAAGATAGATTAACTCACAAAATCATGCAAAAATAGCTTTTTGATTTAAATCAGAAGTTGAGATCAGCTTTCAACTCAAAAGAGAGTTGAGTTTATTTTTAAAATAACTTGAATTGATTTTCTGATTTAAAGTTCAGCTATTTTTTTGGATGTGCATAATTAATTATGAATTAATTTAATAAATAAAGTGATTTATCCTCAACTTAACTAATTTTAAAAATAAAATAATTGATTTATGGGTTAATCAATTATTAAATCAAACTTTTATTCAAAAACTATATTATTAAATTTGACAATTGACATTAATTAATTAAATAAGAATTTAATCAATTAGTCATAGGATATTTGATTTATTGTCAAAATGAAATAATACAATTTAGGAACAAATATAATTCAATCTAATTAAATAATTAAGTGGCAGTATTAAATCTAATTAATTAAATATTCAGAATATTCAATTAATCAAACTTTAGGATAAATAAGATTGATCGCCAAATAATCATTAAATTAAAGATAATTAGGATAAATAGGAATAAGGAATATTCCCCGATGCAAAATTTAGGATAATCAATTAAGATTTGATAATGTGCTGATGTGCCTTAGGTTAGGACTTTGATGTCGATTTCGTTCGATGTGTCAATAAATGAACCTATAGCCCATTTTTGGGGTATTACACTCATAAGGGACCATTGGCTTGACATTGAGGATGTCAATGATTAGATGTTTTTGAATCCTTTCTATTTGTTGCCATTTTTTATTTGACACATTACTCCCCCAAACCTCACATCCGTAAAGAATAACATGTACCACTAACAAACTAAAGAGAGTCTTTTTAGTCTTCCAATCCCACAACTAAGCCTTCCTGCACCTATTTTGGAGAGGGTATGAGGCTTTCAATCCCCACTAGTTTCTTTTTTATCTACATGTCTCCCAAATGAGTCTATATTAAAAATCAATTCCTAGATATTTGTACTCATAGAATCTACAATCTCCAAAGAGATACCTTCAAAGATAAATGTAATCTATTGTTTTTCTTTTTCAAAGAAAAGGTCATGACTTTTTTCTTGTTGGTGTTTTCTTGCAGGTATATGCACAAAGATGGGGGACCAAAAAGGTGTCACTTTCCTTTTTGGCCCCCCAACGGCCATAGTGCATACACACTAAAGCACATGCACCTTATAGGGTGCACGTGCTATGGCTTGGGTTGCCCAAGTCTTAGGCTTGGGCAATTCAAAACACATGTGTGACGTATAGGGTATAGGGCGCATGCGCTATGTAAAACACTATAAAGTGTTTTGGTGCATTTGGAAAGACCATTTTCATGCCACAGACCCACATTTGTAGCAAAAGAGGGCTTCCCAAGCATGTGCGCAAAATCATTTTGCTTGTTCAATCCATCAAATTTGATAAAGAATGGCTCCACGACATCGTCAAGTTCGAGTCAGAAGAAGAGGTAAGTTTTTTTACAGCCCATGCCTCTTATTTGTATTGAAATTTCAGTTTTGAAGCAATTTCTTTTGTTAAAATTTATTTTCTTAGATTTTATGTGTAATTAAGATTTTAAAATTGATTTTTTTAATTGCCAGGAAGAAATGATCTCCCTGAACAAAACCCCCAACCAAACCCTCCATCTTCTCCTCATGAACAAATGAATGAAGAAAATAACTAAGAAAATGAACCTCAACTGCCTCCACTAATCAAGAAACCTCCTCCTGGAACACAGGAAACTTTGATGAACCAAATTGAAAGAGGGAAAAAAGAATTAGAATCTTTAATTATGAAATTAAAAGATTCTATTGCTACAAATCCTGGAAGGGAAAGACTTGCAAAATCATTGGAATCAATCTTGACCCATGTAGGCTCGGTTAGTGGGCAACTTAATTTATGGCATGAATTGTGATGCACAATTATCTGACCATATGATATGTCAATGATATGATATGCCCCTATTAGCCAAAACACCAAAAAATAGTTGAAAGCAACTGTGTACAAACTATGTAGAATGTGAGCAATCATCGCTGATATAAAAATGATACTCCCTCAATATCTTTTTGTTCTCCTTTGTACTGTCAGGTGAATGCATGAATAAATATAGCAACTTGCTAAGAGTTGTAATACTTTGCTTGCACCTCATTCTGTGGTTGTAGTGTGTAGTTCTCTGCAAAGTCCACAACTGAAAAAATGGTATCAAGTGGGAATGTGTCCTTGCACAACTTGAATTGCATATCCAACCATCGCGCTCTATGTGTATGCCTTGCATACTCATAAATAATTTTTTTGCGAAAAATGTCCATGAACTAATACACTAGAATTTTTTCAATTACTAAATCACATCTTTTAGCCTCTTTTCCATCTTTTAGATTGTATGTCATGGTCTTATATTTTCCAAATTCCACTATTTCATTACTGATTGCATGTGTACTCTCTATATGTTGACAAATTGGCAAATATCGCAAACCTCTGCAATCTATGCATGTACCATTCAAGCATGACAGCTTGTAAAATTGTTGACCATCCACTCTTTCACATAAAATGGTAGATATTAATTCCCTTGAAGATCTAGGTGGGACATTTATGTTACAATCCTGCAAAACATTGTTAGAGTGCAAATCTACACATATATTTCTATAAACTTCAAAATGGTTAGAAAATTCAATATGTACCCTACAACAACAAGTTGTGTGTGTGTGATTTATCTTCGCATAAAAAGGTTTACACATTTCAAAATATCTCTGACTAATTTTAATTTGAGGATACATATGCATAAATTTTGCAAAGAATTGTGTCTGAGTTGAATCCAAAAAATGTTTTGGATGTGGAACACAAATTCAACTACCAATCCTCCTTACAACATCGATTTGATTAGGAGATACCCATGTGGTATTCTTCCAAAATTATTCAATCAAAGATTTCAAAGCTTCAATAATTGCTTTATCTTTTCATGGTAGTCTACCAAAAAATGCCCATAACTCATTGCTATTTGGATCTTCCACTCTTCGACACCTTCCCAGGGTTCTCATTAGATACTTTCTACTTATTTTCAATGTTTTGCTTGTCTTTCTAATGAGTCAAGATTTCTTCATTTCAGTGCTTATTGTTGTTGATGTAACTACATGTCGTGTGACATTACTATATTTCGTGTGTGATGTAGAACCCACACTCTCATATGCAGTCATTAGATTCTTTACAATAAATTTTTCACTTGACTAGTCCATCATTCTTAGCCCAATAATCTTCATGATGGGCCTAAATTTCAGATTTCTCATCATTTCAACAAATAGTTGACATCTTCCTATCACTTTTAAATTCTCAAAAAATGATCTCCAAATATGATTAGCATTTCTTTGACAAGTACACTTGGGAATATTGTTAGGCATTGCTTGCAAAATGTTAGTATAAATATCAATCAAATATTTTGGCTTTCTATAAATAATTCTAGGAGCATCAAAAATATTATGTGTGAATTGTGTACCATTTTGAGTGCCTTCAACATGACACGATGTTGTGCCTACACCTTGGGATGTAGATAATGGTGTGCCTTCAACATGATACAATTGTGTACCTCCACTTTGGGATGTAGACAATGGTGTGCCTTCAACATGATACAAGGGGGTGCGTACACCTTGGGATGTAGACAATGGTGTGCCTTCAACAGCATACAAGGGTGTGCCCACACCTTCGGAAGTAGGCAATGGTGTGCCTTCAACATGATACAATTGTGTGCCTCCAACATTGGATGATGATGTTTCTTCAACTTGGGAACGCATAGATGATGTGCCCGCATCTTCATAATTCAATTGTCTTGTTGCACGCAAGTTTCTCATTTGTTGTCTTTTTGTTTCCAATTCCAATTGTCTCTTACTTTGTATTGATGTTTCATGTTCCTCATCCAAAGAAAAATCTTCTTCTATGGTATCCAATTTTTTTTGTTCATGAAGTTGTCTCATTCTTTCCCTTTTCTTCTCTTTGTCTCTTTCATGCTCTTCCGGTGTTAAAGTCTTTGCTTGTTTCCTCAACATGATGATGATTTCTACATATGAATTGATTAAAATTTTAAAAATATAATATAAATCTATTTTTGTATTAACATAGTTGATAAACTAATTACATCAGAGTTCTCTATATATAGAGTTACTACTCGATCAAAACTTTGAATCTAAGTTAGATAATTACATATATAACATTTTGAAAGTTCTGAAAATAGAGATTAAATACAATTGATGCTAGTTAATACAAAAAGAGGACTGTAATCCTTTGAGAATATGCTCCAAAGCTAACTGGTCAAGAACAAAAAAAGAGAAGTTCCCTTGAAAGCTTTATGTATCAGGTCTTGGTATCCTCCTATCTTCAAGATGCATATCTTTGATGAACTGGTTAAGACTGTCAAGCTCCCTCTGTCGAAGCATATCTTTGTGCATGGAGAGATATTGATAGGAGACAATGTTGTTTTTGTGAATCACTAGTTGGCCTTCTCTCATGAGGACCATGAACCTATCCCTAGAGATCTCTAAGGAATCAGCGACCTGTGACATGATGTGAAAGTGTGTGAGTTTACATCCAAACTCAGTAAGTTATCTCCTTCTCTTCTGAAATATCTCACTATTCCGCTCTTTCCATAAGAACCATAGAATTTCACATGTAAGAGTAGACCAAAAAGAATTCATTTTAAAATCAAAAGACTCAACATGGCCAGGAAGAATTTCAGACCAAGATAGACTAGGTTTACTATTCCAAACAATAGGAGACCCAAGAAAGATAGACCATATACAACGGACATAGGCACATTCAAAAAAAAGGTGTTCATAGGATTCAAGGACTAAATAGAAATCACACCAAATAGGTTCTCCTAAACCATGGGGCAGGGTGTTACCCACAACAAGCTTCTTTAAGAGAAAAAGCCACCTAAAACAAGATTTCTTAGGTTCACAAGGGGAGTGCCAAAAAAAGTTTAAAAAGGTTTTCCATTTAGAAACTGGGAAATCCAGCCCCCAGCCAAGGTTCACCCTCTCAAAGATGTCACATTTATCTTTCAACATATCATAAATCTGCTTGGTAGAGATCTTTTGAAACTCACTACCATCCTTCCATTTGACCCACTACAAGAACTAATTAGTGGTCATACATTTACCAGGAAAAAAAGAAACCACTACTTTAGTTAGGATAGAATAGGTCTTTTTCTGAGAACTAGGGATATTGAACTTATTAGACAGTTCCTCCCAATCCCCAAGACAATTTTCAATCAATACATCTTGGATAGTAGAGATACCATACTTAGCCCAATTCTTGGCAAAGAAACTTTGTGTTAAGGCCAAGGGCTTGCTGTTAGCCTCCACCCCCCACCAAATTGATCTATCGACCACTGAGTATGTAGGAGGACCACCACTAGCACCCCTAAATAAGAGAAGGTCCCTGACTTGAGTCCAAGCTTTCCAAATAGACTGAAATACTTTGGAACCAAACACTGAAAAGTTCATGGATCCCATTAACTTGTCCTAAAGAGGAACATCTTTCCATCCTTTTCCTTTCTTAATCTTTGATCTATTGATGTTATTCCTGATCAAAACCTTCCATGGTTCATCGCTTGTCATAGCTTGTGTAACCCATTTGGAGGCGAGAGCCATACCCTGGTCTTTTAGATCTCTAATTCCTAGGCCCCCTTTATTTTTTGGCAAACAACACCACTTCCATTTGACACAGTGCCTTTTTTTGTTGCCAAGACCATCAAACCAGAGGAAGTCCCTCATAATTCTCTCAAGCTATCCAGTCTGGTAGTTAGAGAAAAGCCATGCAAATGAAAAATAAATGTGATGAGCTGATAAAACTTTCTGAACAATCTGAATTCTACTAGCTAGGGATAATGTGTGTGTTTGCCATTTGATATATTTCTTCTCGATCTTGGCAAATAGCCTGTTCCACATTTCTTTGAGAGATGGGTCGATAGAGAATGGAATGCCCAAATATCTTACTATGTCATTAGGTCATACCCACCTCCAACCTTTCCTTACAACCCACTCTAGAGGATCAAATGACCAACCAATGACCGAGGATTTATGAGGGGCCACTTTGTCTCCTGAGACATCACAAAAGAACTGTAGTCTATGTAGCATGTTCTCAAAGTTCTCCTCTTCCAAGATAATAAATAATGTTGTGTCATCAACAAATTGAGCATTAAGCAGGGATTCTTCATTGGGGAGAGTGATTCCTCTAATAGGAGGACCAAGTTGAGGGGCTCTCAGAATATAAAAAGAGCATCAACCACAATAACAAACAATGCAGGGGCAATAGGGCACCCCTACCTAATAGATCTTTGGAGGGTGATACATTCACAGAGTTCTCCATTAACATCTATAACCGTAGAAGAATCTAAGAGTAGGATCTTGATCCACTTACAGAAGTAAGGGGGGAATCCAAATGCTTGTAACATTCCCATAACAAATGGCCATTAAATTCTATCATATGCTTTTTCAAAGTCCAACAAAACCATGACTGCATTTTGTTGCTCACATCTTTGCCCAGTGCATAGCTTCCCAACTGGTAATCAGGTTTTCCAAGATGAATCTTCCTTTAATGAATCTTGTCTGGGTTGGAGATATAAAATCATTCAACAGGCTTCCAATCCTCCTAGCCAGAACTTTAGCTATCACTTTATAAGACAAATTCAGGAGTGTAATGGGCCTCCAGTTCCTCACCAGGGATTTATCACCATCTTTGGGGAGTAGCTTGATGACCCCCCTATTGATGTTAGCACCTAGGGAGCCCTGATGGAAGGCCTCCTCATATAATTCTAATAGTTCCTGCCCAATCTAATCAATATTATGCTTATAGAACTCAGTAGGAAGTCCATTAGGCCTGAGGGCTTTATCATTAGCCAAGGATCTGATAGCATCTTCAATTTCTGCTAATGTGACCGACAAGTTGAGTCTATTAGCCTCCACATCCTGAATTTTCTTGGGGATCAACTTGAGGCACTCCTCCATTTTTTTGAAATTGTGGTCATTGAATTCTAAGGAGAACAAATTCTTATAGAAATTAAAGAAATCTACTTTGATATTGTTAGAATCCATAGATACTTCCCCATCAATTTGAATGCCTTCAATGCGTTCTCTTTTCTGCTTGCTTCGTATGATGTTGAAGAAGTATTTGGAACCTTTATCACCACCTTTCATCCAGTTCATCCTAGCCCTAGTCTTTTTCCCATTGATTTTATACTATTCACAATTTCTAAGTTGGCACTTAGTCTCTTTAATCTTCTCTTCCAATTGTGGGTTAGACCCCTTATTTTGCAATTCTTTCTCTGTAGAGTTAAGGGTACACTGTAGGGAGAGCTCTTCCTGATTTCTAGCCATGGTCTTTTGTTTCCCTATAATCTGGTAAATACTCCTCCATGATACCACTAAGTGGCTCCACATGTCCACTTGATTCAAACCCTGGTTACAAAGTTTACATAAACTAGTGACCATTTTAATAGCTTCATCGGTGTCTTCATCCTTAAGAAGTGATGTATTAAGTTTAAAGCTATTATTCTTCTTAGGAAGAGAAATATCCCTATCACAATCTAGGGAAACTATGGCATAAATAGGGTGGTGATCTGACATAGAAGTGGGGGAGACACACACAGAGGCCCTACCCTCCTGTTTCTCAAAGGAGAAGATAGACTCTTCTGCATAAACCCTGTCAAGCCTACAATAGACTCTCTATTGTCCTGCCTAGTTATTACACCATGTGAACCAAATATCTGAGAAGGAGCTCTTCTTAAGCCTGAGGGGATCTTCAATTCTGAACTTCCTCTTAAAATTAGACCAGAAAAACAACTCATTCCCTTTCCACCCTTGCACATTACCACCACACTTATCCTCCCTACTTTCCACCATATTAAATTCTGCAACAAAGATCCAGTGGGCTTTAGGAAGACCACTAATTAACCATTCCCACAGGGTGGCATGATCTCTATAATCATTAGGGGCATAGATATTACAAATACCAATCATAAAATCTTTGTGCTTGAGAGTGACCCATAGTGTTCTGTGGCAGGGAGATGAGCCATTTGAATTGAGTTTGTCAGCCCATTGGGGTCCCACTAGAATGGTAGTGCCACCTCTACCTCTAGGGTGATTAGAGTGAAAGCCAGTAGCTCTGTCCCAAATGAATTTCATACTGGTGTATGCTTGAAAGCCAACAACCTTGACCTCTTGAAGATAAATAATATCTTTATCTTTGAGTTTATTACACCATTTTCTGACCAAGTATTTTCTATCAGACATTTCTAACCCTCTCACATTCCAGCTATGTATGTGTATCATTGGGGTAACATTTTAGGGTTATTATAAAGCCTATTAAAACAATCTGGCATCCCCTTCCCTGAATTTTTGCTATCATTAGACAGGGATGTCCTTTCAACCATCTTTTTTTTTTCCTTGACTTCAATAAAAGGTTCTTTAGCCACAAGTGTGACTACTACATTTTGCACTTTGTGACCATTGTGAACTTTAGGGGTTCCCTAACCCCCCCCTCTCTCTATTCAGGGGGATACTAGAGTTCCTCCTAACACTCATAGCTTTCTCACTGATAGATGATAATGCCAATTGTTGCGCATTCGATTTGGGGGGGGGTGGAATTTTTTCATAAGTTTTAACAAACATAGTTTCCTAGGTAGGAACTGGTTGACAATCGACTGGGGATTCAAGAGCAACTGTGTTTTGACCCAAGGTCTCCTTTTCATCAAATAAAGGATTACTGGTACATAAAAAAAACATCTTTATCCACTTTAACTTGATTGCAAGTTATCTCACTATTAACAGTCAGCTTGTGGACTAAGCTTTGACCATCCACTGGACCAGTCTCATCAATTTTGGAGGTGGTAGCATCTTTGTCTTTATTAGAGTCATTAATTTCTGAGCTGACCTTATTATCTTTCATATTCAGTTTACTAGTAAATTTGGGGTTCTGATAAACCAGCAAGGCCAGACACTCTTGTTTGGAGTGGCCATTTTGTTTACAATGAAAACATGAACTTAAATCACCTAAAAGTGCAATTTCCCAAGAAAATTGTTCCTCTTCTAAGTCCATTGAGATAATATCTGGGAAATCAATTTTTGGTTTGAGGGTCATCAAGATTCTAGCATTCAAATGAGGTAGAGTATATCTTGCTTCCTCAATTTGCAGGTTTGACCCAAGAGGGTGGACAATTTGGGCTATAAAAGGCCAGAATTCAGGCTGGAGATTTCTAATCTCCACCCAATGGGGGACAACACGAGCCACAACCTACTCAACCTCCCCTTTAGAAGACCATTTCAAAGCTTTAAAGATGGACCGACCCACATTCTAGTGCCTCTTTTTAAGCACCCTTTCCTACATGGCATGTGTTTTGAAAAAAACAACAAACAACCCCTTTTGGATCATCTTGCAGAAACTGACTTGAATGCCTCATTTCTTACCCCAGACATGCGCAATCCAATCATCAAAAAAGTTTCTTGTAGGAAGAGAATCTTGTTCTAAACAAACAAAGAAATTTGCAATTTCTTTAAGCCTTACTTGTTCCTTCCTAATGGCCTTTACCATATCTTCATTAGGGGAGAGTGAGAGAGTCTGAAGTTCATGCGGAGCGGGCTTACCAATTCCACATTCTCTACCTTTGGTCATGTCATCCTCAGCAACACCCTCACCCTATCTATCTCCATCAACTGCGGGCCATCGAGTTGGTTCCTTTCCTGCGATGAAAACTCCATTGAAGGCGACAGATAGTGGACACTCAGGTTGTGACTATTTTGCCAGCACCTCCTTGTATGACGGCTTGTCCTCCAACTTCCCTTTATAAATCTTAGTGGATTCACCTTGGCACATTTGATTATTATTATCCTGACATTATCCATTAATAACTTTATTGCCTTCATCAATATCCATGTTAAAAGGTTTGCCATCATTCACCGTATCTATTCCAATCTCACACACGGATGAACTAGGCTGGGAGCCAAGAGGACTTGGCTCTGAAGACATCCCTAAGAAAACCCTAATAACACCCCACAAAGAACACACACAAATGACAGTGAAAGAAACTGAAGGGAACCAAAACAAGCAGAGGGAAAAACAAGAAAAAACAGACCACGAAAAGCACGAAGCCACAAAGAAAAAATAGAGGGAAGCCACGGGGATCTGCAAAGTATGACGACAGAAGTGTTCAACACCTCAGCCTCAGGAGTTGTATGGTTGCAGAGCCCCTTTCCTCTCCAAACAATAGTAAATTAGGAAAAAAAATTATATAATATAAATCTATTACAAAAAGTCAAATTATAATATAAATCTCTTACAATATGATAAATTATAATATTAATTTATTACAATTATATCAAATTATGTATTGAACAAGTCTATATCATACCAATTATAAACCAAAAGACTCTTTATTCACATTTCACATGTAAACAATTAAAAAACTTACCTCAATAGTTAAATTTTGGTGAATAATGATTGACTTTCACAATTCGATGTTGATTTTTAAACAAAAAGATGGTGCAAATTGATAGAATATGCTTCTTTGTCACCTTCAACACCATGAAAAGAAAATATTTGTTGGATAAAATGCAGAAAATTAGACAATTTACAGAAAAAGTGGACCTCTTTCACGAGATCTCTAATAGATAAGACCATTTATTTTAGTCTTGAATAGCGCAAGCGTGCTATAGCACGTGTGCCCTATGCAAAACCATAAAAGTGAAATGCATAGTCTTGCATAGCACGTGTTCTATAGCGCGTGCACCCTATGCAAAACCATAAAAGTGTAATAAGAGAGAGAGAGAGAGAGAGAGAAGGCAGGGCAGGAAGAGGGGCCAAAAGCATACCCTAATCCAAATCCTCCTTGCAGTGATCACACATGGAAGAGATTACAAAAGTGAGAGAGAGAGAGAGAGAGAGAAGGCAGGGCAGGAAGAGGGGCCAAAAGCATACCCTAATCCAAATCCTCCTTGCAGTGATCACACATGGAAGAGATTACAAAAGTGAGAGAGAGAGAGAGAGAATGCGGAACATATCCTTTATTATTCATCAATTGATTCATACATGTTGGGTTGTAAGGCCTTCCTAGTTATGGCCAATACATCAAATTCAATTACAATAGTCCTCCAACATGCGAGGATTCAGAAACTATCTTCAAACTTCTAAACTGATACCTCTAACACACTGCCTCCTAAAACTACAACCAACAACTACATTTATACAAGAGGCTACCAAAACAAGTCGGCCTCCAGATCCATCATTAGTGGAAGGAATGACCAGATCTAAGTCCACACGCTTCCCAATGATCGATACCAACATTAATTTCATGACCACAATTAAATGCACAAGTTAGCCTCAATAGGAAATCAAAATAAATTACTCGGTGAGCAAGACTACCGAGCGCTAGGAAACAACTCGACAAACGAAGGAATCGAGCCAACTTGGTCAATGAAGGAACCAAGCAATAACCGAGCCCCAACGGTAAACAAAGGAAAACATCACCGAGAGCCAAAAGAAGCTACCAAGCAAACCTAACACTTCTAACTTGTTTTTGGTGATACGGGATTGCCAAGGACTCAAGATGCTCTTGCATCAATAAGAGAGAGAGAGAGAGAGAGAGAAAATGACATCTTTTTTTGTGTGCTCCTCGTCAGGTTTACTTGTGGTTCAATAACGTTAAAATCAAATGATGTAATATTGTAGATCTCTCAGTTAGCTATCTAACCCATATAAATTTTTTTGAATTCTGATTTTGTTAAGTTTTTCATTTCTAAATTCTTTTGTATGTATGTCTGATTTTTGTCAAAAACCAACATGTAGTATTTTTGGGCATAGATTTTGGCTCATTCATTGAATTTGCCAACAAGTTACATTTTTAGAAAGTAGACTCCATTCTACACACTTTTAAAAAAAAAAAAATAAATTTGAGTTTTGATTAGTTTTAAATGATTTCTAGGGGGAGCACACATAAATTTCACATTTTCAGGATGTGTGCACTGCGTAAATTCATAAAAAATTAGCAAAAAATTCTGGATAAACTACGTGCTGTTAGCTAACTTCTCACTGGAGCGATTAAAAATTTCAAAAAAAAAGTTAACATTTTAGGGGGAGCACACCAAATGATATGTTATGTTTTTTTACTAAAAATAGGACCACTTTTTGTGCTCCCCCTTTTTGAGGGCCTTAATCTACACCATTTTCAAATAAATTAGTAGTTTAGGAACTAGATTTAGAGTATGAACTATTAGGACCTAATTAGACTCAATTAGACCAATTAGGACCTAATTAGACTTAATTCTAGACTAATTATACTAGTTAGGACCTATTATGATCTATTAGGACCCAATAGACTTAATTAGACCAATTAGGACCTAATTAGACATAATATGAACCTATTAGAACCTAATTAGACTTAATTAGACCAATTAGGACCTAATTAGACATAATATGAACCTATAGGACCTAATATGACCTAATAGGACCTAATTAGACTCAATTAGACCAATTAGGACCTAATTAGACTTAATTCTAGACTAATTAGACCTATTAGAACCTATTAGGACCAATTATGACTAATTAGGACCAATTAGGACTTAATTTGACCCAATTAGAAACTAATTATGACCTAATTAGACTTAATTAAAGACCAATTAGACATAATATGAACCTATTATGACCTAATAGAACCCAATTAGACTTAATTAGACCAATGAGGACCTAATTAGACATTAATATGAACCTATTATGACCCAATTAGACTTAATTGGACCAATTAGGACCTAATTAGACATAATATGAACCTATTAGGACCTAATATGACCTATTAGGACCTAATTAGACTCAATTAGATCAATTAGGACCTAGTTGGTCCTAATTGGTCGTAACAGGACCAATTAAGACTTATTAGGACCCAATTAGACCAATTAGGACCAATTAGGACCAATTAAGACCTAATTAGACTCAAATAGACCAATTAGGACCTAATTAGACTTATTCTAGACTAATTAGGACCAATTATAAGACCAATTAGACATAATATGAACCTATTATCACTTATTAGGACCCAGTTAGACTTAATTAGACCAATTAGGACTAATTAGACATAATATGAACCTATTATGACCTAATTAGCACCCAATTAGAGTTATTTAGACTAATTAGGACCTAATTAGACATAATATGAACCTATTAGGACCTAATATGACCTATTAGGACCTAATTAGACTCAATTAGACCCAATTAGGACCTACCTAATTAGACTTAATTCTAGACTAATTAGACCTATTAGGACCAATTATGTCCAATTAGACCCAATTAGGACCAATTAGGACCTATTAGGAGCAATTATGACCAATTATGACCAATTAGGACTTAATTTAGACATAATTAGAATGAATTAGGACCTTATTAGATTTAATTAAAGACCAGTTAGACATAATATGAACCTATTATGACCTATTAGGACCCAATTAGACTTAATTAGACCAATTAGGACCTAATTAGACATAATATGAACCTATTATGACCTATTAGGACCCCAATTAGATTTAATTAGATCAATTAGGACTAAATTGACATAATATGAACCTATTAGGACCTAATTAGACTCAATTAGACCAATTAGGACCTGATTAGACTTAATTCTAGAATATAGACCTATTAGTACCTATTAGGACCCAATTAGACCTAGACTAGGACCCAATTGAACCTATTAGGACAATTAGGACCCAATTAGACCCACTAGGACCCAATTACACCCAATTAGACCTATTAGGACTGAAAATATGAACCTATTAGGACTTATTTTGACTTAATATGAACCTAGTTAGACCAATTAGACATAATATGAACCTATTAGGACCTATTTATACCTATTAGGACCTAATGGAGGACTTAATTAGACTTAATTAGATCAATTAAGACCTAATTTGACTTAATTAGACCAATTAGGACCTAATTAGACTCAATTAGACCAATTAGGACCTAATTAGACTCAATTAGACCAATTAGGACCTAATTAGACTTAATTCTAGACCAATTAGGACCTATTAGGACCCAATTAGACCCAATTAGCCTATTATGACCAATTAGGACCAATTAGGACCCCAATAGACCCACTGGGAACCCAATTAGGACCCAATTACACCTAATTAGACCTATATTAGGACCTATTAAACTAAATATGAACCTATTAGGACCTATTTTGACTTAATATGAACCTATTAGGACCTAATATGACCTATTAGGATCTAGTTAGACTTAATTAGGCCAATTAGGACCTAATTAGACATAATATGAACCTATTAGGACTAATTAGGACCTAATAGACATAATATGAACCTATTAGGACTAATTAGACCTAATTAGATGGGTAATTAGACCAATTAGACCCAATTAGAACCAATTAGGACCTAATTAGACTTAATTAGACCGATTAGACTCAATTAGAACCAATTAGGACCTAATATGACCAATTAGGGACCCAATTAGACTTAATTAGACCAATTATGACCTAATTAGACTTAATTCTAGGACTGATTAGGACCTATAAGGACCCAATTTGACCTATTGGGACCAATTAGGACTAATTCTAGACCTAATAAGAACCTAATTAGACCTAATTAGACACAATTAGACCAAATTAAAACCAATAGGACCTAATTAGACTTAATTAGACTGATTAGACACAATTAGAACCAATTAGGACCTAATATGACCTATTAGGACCCAATTAGACTTATTTAGACCAATTAGGACCTAATTAGACATAATATGAACTTATTAGGACCAATTAGACCCAATTAGAATAATTAGGACCCAATTAGACTCAATTAGAACTAATTAAGACCTAATTAGACCTAATTAAACCATTAGACCCAATTATAACCAATTAGGACCTAATTTAGACTTAATTAGACCAATAGACATAA
>BSBK01001196.1:582500-808779 GCA_027943335.1 Chamaecyparis obtusa
ATCTCATGGACATAAAAGAGAGGATGGAGACTCTAGAAATAAGGAATTGTGATGTAATCATCGATGGAGGGACCTTAGAGAGATTATTCCAATCATTTAGCAAGAGTAAATACAATGAAATAACACATGAGAATATGAAGATAAGAAGCAAGATCTTTATTTATTTACTGGAAATTAGTTACAGTTAGTTGGCAACATACACGTCTTCATACATACTAGGATACAGCCAGTCTGCTTGATTATAGTCTTCGATCAGAGACCTTACACCCCAATATTATCCTTGACTACTAACTAAGAGCCCCTTTCCAGAGTAGTATTACATTACATAAATAGGCATCGCGACATGCAGGTTGGCCCAAGAACAAAGACCATTTCCCAAGAACAGGGAAACATGTTAAAGTAAATAGGGTAGGTCCTAAATCATAAGGAACTCGATCCATAAACCATGAAAGGACCACTGAACCAAGATTTAGGATCACACACTATCCAAGAAAAAATATGTATGCTCCATTGAGCTTTACAAGCCGTAGATTTCCATTGCAAGATCAGAATTCACCAACGGGTTGTAAACTGGCAAGAACACACCACCCAAGAGAGAACAAATCATAACAAGAGAAAAAAGGATCCAAATGAGTTGTAAAACCTAGGAACATGGTCCAAGATAGGTCCTAGATACAATCTAATCATTTGATGAGCTAACACGAACATATGGTGAATTGCCAACTTGATCTCCCAAACTGGAAAATAGGAACACTATTGAACATAAATATTTTTGGTTGATACAAGATTTCTCCGAACCTAAGATGCTCCTGCATCAAACACCTGGGGTTATTAAGAAAGTGATTATCTCACTTTGCAACATGTGAAGAATCAAAATGATCCAACTTAGCTTGAGAAATCCAAGAAGAATCTTCAATTGATTTGTCCTTCCACTTCACCAAATATTCCTTTCCTCTGGTACTCCTTCCAACTCTGTTGTCGAAAATCCTCTCAATCTCATCTATCTATTTCTTCAAATACTCCTATTTCACTTTTGAATCATCCTCAGGCTCATGATATTCATACAAATTAGCAATATTGAATACAAATGATATATCCATATCCTTAGGTAATTGCACTTTAAAAGCATCTCCGGAGTCAAACTTCTTCAATATTCTACATGGTCCAAATTTCCTCATCTTCAATTTTTTATAAGTTCCAACTAGAAACCTTCCTTTATTCAAATGAGCCATAACTTCATCTCCTACTGCAAAATCCTTATGTCTCTTGGTTCTATTGGCCTGCTCCTTATACTTCAAATTACTACACTCCAAATGAAACTAAACCTACTCATGTAATAACTTCATAAGATTTACATATCCTTCTACTTCAACACTCCCTTTTCCCTTCATGAATAAGATCCCTTAGTTATGTAACTTGATTAGGATTTGTGCCAATAACTACTGTGAATGGTGTCCTTCCTGTGCTCCTGTTCACCGAATTGTTGTATACAAACTCTACTTGTGGCAAAACCAAATCCCAATTATCCAATTTGTCTCCATCCAAGCATCTTAGTAAATTTCCCAAACTCTTGTTCACAACCTTTGTTTGTCCATCATTATGTGGGTGAAAAGTAGAACTAAACTTCAAATCAGTGTTCAACTTCTTCCAAAGTGTCTTCCAAAAATAACCAACAAACTTACTATCTATGTCTGAAACTACACTCTTTGGTAACCCATGCAATCTCACACTCTCCCTAAAGAATAAGTAAGCAACATGCACAACATCTACTATTTTCTTGAAAGGAATGAAATGCGACATCTTAGAAAATCTATCAACTACCACAAATATAGAATCATTACCTCTTTTTGTCTTAGGAAATCCCAAGACAAAATCCATACTAATATCTTCTCAAGGTCTACTAGGTACAGGTAAAGGTGTATACAATCCAAAATTATGACTAACTCCCTTAGCAACTTGAAAAACTCTACAATTCTAAGAAAATCTCCTAACATCCTTATGAATCTATGGCCAAAAATACCTTTTACTCAACAAACTCATTGTCTTATCAATTCCAAAATGTCTTGCAAGTCCTCCACTATGATTCTCCTTAATCAGAGAAATATTCAATCAGAGAAAGTTTGAGTTATTGTGCAGTACCTATAGTATTGGCACCTAAGAATAATGGAGAATGGAAAATGTGTACCAATTCTAGGGCTATTAATAAGATCACGGTGAAGTATATATTTCCTTTTCCTAGAATGGATGACATAATGGATTGTTTAAGTGGAGCAAGCATTTTACTAAGATTGACTTGAAGAGTGGGTATCATCAAATTAGAATCAGATAAGGGGATGAATGGAAGACTAATTTTAAGACTAATGAGGGTTTGTGTGAGTGGTTAGTTATGTTTTTTGGTTTAACTAATACACCTAGCACTTTCATGAGGCTAATGAATGAAGTATTGAAGAAACTTTTAGGAAATTTTTTAATTGTGTACCTAGATGATATTCTGATTTTCAGTAAGGGAAAATAAGAATATTTGTTCCATTTGAGACAAGCATTATAGAGATTGAAGGAAAAGCGGTTGCTAGTTAATATCAAGAAATGTACTTTCATGAAGGAGGAGATAGTGTATCTTGGATTTGTGATTTTAGCCGAAGGATTGAAGATGGATCCAGAGAAGTTTAAAGAAATTTTGGAATGGACTACACCAAAGAGTATTGGGGAAGTTAGATATTTTCATGGATTGGCTAGTTTTTACCATAAGTTTATCAAGAAATTTAGTTCAGTTTGTAATCCTATGATAGAAACTATGAGAGGGGATTGGAAGGATTTCAAATGAACACATGGAGCAAATAAGAGTTTTGGCATATTGAAGCAGAAAGTTATTGAACAACCATTATTGGCTTTACCTGATTTTACTAACGTATTTCAAGTTGATTATGATGCAAGTGGGAATACAATTGGACATTGCAAGTGGCAAGTGGGAATACAATTTTATTAGATGTTGTGCACATTGCTAACTTATTCTTTAGGGAGAGTGTGAGATTGCATGGGTTAGCAAAGAGTATAGTTCAAGACATGGATAGTAAGTTTGTTGGTTATTTTTGGAGGACACTTTGGAAGAAGTTGAACACTGATTTGAAGTTTAGTTCTACTTTTCACCCAAAAACTGATGGATAGAAAGAGGTTGTGAACAACAATTTGGAAGGTTTACTAAGATTCTTGGTTAGAGACAAACTGGGTAATTGGGATTTGGTTTTTCCACAAGTCAATTTTGCATATAACAATTTGATGAATAGGAGCACAAGAAGAACATCATTTGAAATAGTTATTGGCATGAATCCTAAAGGAGTTACAAAATTAAGTGATCTTATTTATGAAGGGAAAAGGAGTGTTGAAACATAAGGATATGCAGATCTTATGAATCATTACATGAGGAGTTTAAGTATCATTTGGAGTGTAGTAATTTGAAGTATAAGGAATAGGCTGATATAACTTGGAGACATAAAGATTTTACAATAGGAAATAATGTTATGGTTCATTTGAAGAAAGGAAGGTTTCTAGTTAGAACTTATAGCAAGCTGAAGATAAGGAAATTTGGACCTTATAGAATATTGAAGAAGTTTGACTCCAAAAATGCTTTTAAAGTGGAATTGCCTAAGGATATGGATATATTGCCTATATTCAATATTGTTGATTTGTATGAATATCATGAGCATGACTATGATTCATAAGTAAAATAGGAGTATCCAAAGAAATATATGGAAAAGATCGAGAGGATTTTGGACAACAGAGTTGGAAGGAGTACCAAGGAAAGGAATATTTGGTGAAGTGGAAGGACAAACCAATTGAAGATTCTTCTTGGATCTCTGAAGTTGAGTTGGATCATTTTGATTCTTATCAGGTTTCAAAGTGAGAGATTCACTTTATCATTACCCTCGGGCGTCTAATGTAGGATAATCTTGGGTTCGAAGCAATCTTGCATCAACCAAAAAATATTTCTATTCAACAATGTTCCTATTTTCCAGTCTGGGAGATCAAGTTGGTGATTCACCATATGTTTGAGTTATCTTATGCGATGATCAAATTATATCTAGGACCTATCTTCGACCATGTTCCTAGGTTCATAGGTCATTTGGATCATTATTGCTCTTGTTATGAGTTTTTCTCTCTTAGGTGGTGTGTTCTTGTTAGTTTGTGACCCATTGGTGAATTTTGATCTCGCAATGGAAATCTACAACTTGCGACACTCAATGACACATACATATTTTCTCTTGGATTGTGTGTGAACCTAAATCTTAGTTTGTTGGGCCTTGTACAGTTTATGGATTGAGTTCCTTATGATTTAGGACCTATCCTATTTGCTTTAACATGTTTCCCTTTTCTTGGGGAATGTTCTTTGTTCTTGGGTTGACTTGCGTGTCGTGATGCCTATTTATGTAATGTAATAGTGCTTTGGAAAGGGGATCTCAGTTAGGAATCAAGGATAATATTTAAAATTAGGGAGTGAGGTTTCTGACCGAAAACTATAATCAAGTAGGTTAGTTGTAGCCTGGCATGTATGAAGGCATTTATGTTGCCAACTGAATGTAATTGATTTCTAGTAAATAAATGCAGATCTTGCTTATTCTCCTATGTTATTTTGTTGTATTTACTCTTGTTTCGTGATTGGACTAATCTCTCTAAGGTCCCTCCATCGGCAACTGCATAAAATTGAGAAGAGGATAACAAAGTGTATGAAGCCATAGAGTATACAAGAAAATTAGGAAGATAAAACAAAAATCTTAAAGAGAAAAGCTCGATCATGTAGATCAAAATGGAAATAGGACAACAAGAACTTAATGTCATAAAATAGGAATTGGAACAATGGAGATTGATGGCAAGTAAAGGAAAGGAATTGGTGAAAGAAAAGGACAAAATGAAATTGAAGGAAATTTAATCAACCTTAGCTAATATGGAATCTAAAGAATTCTCAACTAAGAGAACGGGTAGAAGATGTCAAATCTTGGTAACAAGTTGTAAATGATTCAACAAAAAAAAAATCAATCATTGAAAAGAAACTCAAAATACAAATAAGGTAAGAAGAGAACAAGCGTGGAAAGGTTGTAAATATCATTATCAAAGGATTGAAAGACTTTAGATAAAAAGAGAGGACTAACATTCTATCTAGGTACTTTCTTAGAGATGCGTTGGAGTGGATAGGTGGTATTCAATAAGTAAATAGGATAGGTATGATGATAGATGGAGAAAGGGTTAGGCATATAAGAGTTGCTTTGATAAACCTAGAGGATAAGAATATGATCCTTAGAAATAGAAGGCTACTTAGATGTACACGTTTCTACCTACACAAAGATATAACTTTTTCTCAACAAGAGGAACAAATGAAGGAGCGGGAAAAAGTAAAGACAACAAGAAATGAGGGAAAGCAGACATAGTTGAAGAATGGGGAAGCTCAAATTAGTGAGTTTTTCTCAAATAAAAAATAGGAAATAGTGGCCCCACATGATTGCTTAAGTGTAATAAGTTGGAACTTCAGAGGTTATCTATGGAGAAGAGGTCTTGGGCTACAACCCATAGAAGAGGGGAAAGATATCATCATTCTTGTTGAAACATCTGAGCATGGTAGTTGCAAGGTGCCATATTTTTAAGGTTACAATAAAATTTTAGTTTGGAACAAAGGGAATGAAATAGGTAAAGGACATGGTGGTGTCACAATGATTATAAATGAGAAGTGACATGGATTCATAAAATTTGAAAAAGAATACCCAAATAAAAAATACATACGGTTGTATATAACAGTAGATGAGACAATTTTAAGGTTGGTTTCCTATTACTTCACTCCAAAATACTCTAAGTTCTACAAGAAGAGGAATTTAGACAATGAAAAACTGTATGCTTCATTAAAAAAAAGATCCACTTATTCAACATCTAAGGAGAAATAATGCTAGTTGGGAACTAGAATGCAAGGACAACCAATAATCAATCTTCACATCTGAGTAATGATGAAAAAAGAGAAAATAATCTTTTTTAGTTGAAAGAAGGAAGTGGTCAATCCTAGAAAAGAGCTTCACAAGATAGTAATTAGGGTGTTTCACATCTCGGGGTCAAACTATTGGGGATGTGTAGTCTATTTGGCATGGTTATTTGCAACGACATGGGAGGCTAACCAATTTTAGGGGGTATCACTTGCAAAACCTATAATGGAAAGAGTGTTTTAGATTATGTTATTTGCTCTCAAAATATTACATGTAGAATGATGGGGTTTGACATTAGAGAATGTCCTATAGAGATGGAATCAAATTGCATGCCTCTCTTTACCATGTTGTACTTTGTTCCAAGTAGCCAACACAATAAAAAAAGACCTCCACATGAAAAGAAAAGTTGTTACCAAAGGTAAAATCTTCATAAATCATTAAAATAGGAACATATTCAATGTTATTCTTAAAGAACAATTTCCTGAAATAAACAATATCTTGAGAAATGAAAGGGTCAATAAGGACATTGGTCATGCTCATAGTAGTTTGTTGATTCCTATTATACGCAAGGTGTTAAGTGCATGTAAAGGATTTTGAAATAGGAAGAGGGCTGCAAATTATTTTTTGGAAAATCAATGGTATGATGAAGAATGTAAGGCAACTAAGAGATCTATAAAAGGGAACGATTTGAGAAAAGAAAACAAGAAGTATGCAAAATTGAATCAAGTAAAAAAAGAAGTATGTAAATGCAAGAAGGAGAGAGTTAATATCTCCTAGAAAATGCAATCCTAAATACTTTTGGAAGGAACTACAATAGAGGTAAAAAACAAACTAAGAACAATATTACATATGCTAAATGGGTAGATTATGCAAAGATACTCTATGAGAAAACACACGAGAATAACTCTCCTCTCATAGTGAACACTCCCATGGGACTCTTCAAGGTGGATGATATCAAACAACAAATTAAGAAATTAACAAGTGGTAAGGTTAGTGACATTGATGGGCTTCAAGGTGAATTTCTAAAGTGGGGATTTGAGCTCCTCAGCGCTCACATAAAATGAATCTTCAATAGTGTTATTTGGGGTGGTTTTCTGATGGATTGGACTAGTGTGGTTATTCCCCTCTTTAAGAGTGGGGATACCAATAATGTATCTAACTATCACACTATTATGGTCAACCCTCTTCTTGGAACACTTTTTGGGAGCATGGCAGAATGTAGAATCAACAATTGGGGAAAAAGTGAAGGGAAAAGAGAAAAAGGGCAAGTTGGTTTTAGACCTAGACATTTTGTACCATTGATCATTACATCACCCTTTGACATTTAAGAGAGAAAATATGGGATAATCAGGGGGAAGAAGCATATTTTTATTTCATGGAATTTAAGAAATTCTTTGACATAGTGCCTAGAGAGAAGTTGTGGAATATAATAGAAGATTTAGGTATTCCTAATATGTGCAATGCGACAATGCATAGACTATATGAGAGACTTAAAGCCAAAATTAGAACTAGTGAAGAAATGTTTGAATGTTTTGGCAGTGACATTAGCGTTAAGCAAGGATGTCCTTTATCTCCCACTTTTTTTGGTTTATACATTGATAAATTATAAACTTGGTTAGACAAAATAGATGGAGAGGGGGTCCAATTAGAAAGATATGTGGTGAAGCCACTTTTATATGCCGATAATCTTATCTTAATATTAAAAACAAATCATGGATTAAGAGATCGCTCAAGGGCCTTATGACACTTTTGTTAGGAGGTGGGGATGCAAGTGAACATTACCAAAAGAAAAATCATGATTTTCTCACTAAAGAGGAAAGAAAAAAAAACTACCTTCATTTTCAAAAGTAGCCCATTGGAAATTGTGAAAGAATACAAATATCTAAGGATTGAATTCCATTATAATCTCAACTGGGAGACTTGTAGAGTGAAATGGACAGAGGGGGGATGGAAATAATTATATCTAATCCAAAATGGGTGTAGAAATGTTGAAAATTTGGACTGGAAAATAAAGAAAACTCTCTTTTGTTTGTTGTTCACGCTAGTTATTCTTTATGGTTACAAGGTTTGGGGAGGCAACATGACAAAATATCAATGGAGATAGTTAGAGAAAATGCAGAAGCACCTATTCACAAGAAATATCAAAGTCAAAACCTTAGTGCCATATAAAATCCTATTAGTGGACACCGATACTTTTTTATTGGAGGTAGCAACAATTACCCAATTAATAATCTATTTAAAGAAGGTTGAAAACATGCATAACCAATGATGGCCCAAAATTATGATGAAAGAGGGACTTGGTTCTAGGAGAAAACTTGGATGAAACATAAAAAAAGGTGGTTGACCATGTGGAACATCAAGTTACAAGAGTTTCCTAGTACCAATGAGGAAATAAACAAGTTTTTCATGGAAAAAAATTCATATTGCCATGTGGACTAATCACATTGGTTGAAAAAGGGCCCATTACATCAAATAACTTAACCAAACTTGGAAACATGAAGAGAAAGAAAATCTACGGGAATTTATTAAAGGGAAAGCTAGGTTGTTAGTGGCGTACAATTAAGGATGGGTTCACATCATCTCAGGTGTGAGAGGGATATATGGAAAAGGCCTAATGAGGTGTGCGAAGAGAGGACTTGCATATTTTGCAAGATGGGTACAATTGAGACAAAATGGAATTTTCTCATAGAATGTGTAGCATATGAAGATATATGTACTTAGTACAAAATCATCTTGAAGGTTGACAACATGCACAGTTTATTTAATGAGGATAAGATCAACCAAACTACTAGTCTTATAGTCAAGATTCATAGTAGGATATATAACATGGAAAGGAATATGGAGATAGCTTAAGGTTGTAAACCTTTCATCCCTTAGACTAATCATTCTTGCGGACATTATTGAAATTTGGAATTCATTCATTAAACAAACATTATGAAGTTGGGATAGAGATGTTTAAAAAATAATTGCTACTAAAGACAAGACTACGCCATGCAACCTAGTCTTAATCTAGGAGAATTATATAGTCTAGTCATGAAATAAGTTGTGTCATATTGCATAATCTTGGACTAGACTAAATTACACAACCTCTTATAACTTATGCAATCATGTTTTTTATCAATGTGATCTCCTTGTCTAGTCGTGTCTTTTTAAAATGAGAAAGGAATTATGCTATAAACTATTGTGAAGTGTATCGTAGAGTGAAGAGAATATTGTTGACTTTCTCCAAATAAACCAATATGCTTACAATTTGTACAAAGTTGAAAACATGTCAAGTAGATGTTTGGTGACAATATAACATGTGTAACTTATGTAACTACAAATGATCTAAGACTAAGATTAATTCAACTACAAGTGAATTAGAATCTAATGAGAGCAAGTATGAGTGCATCAAACCTATAAAAGATACATACCTTTATCCCCACGTATAAAGATGAAATTGAAATGTTGGATGAATACAAATCATAAAATTAATTGTGGAAAAAATATTGTATCATTTATTTGGAGGTGGTTGATAAATAAGTTAGAAATGGGTAGCTAAGTACATGATTGAGATCAAGGGATGACTGATCATCCTTGGTAGAGGCCATGGTTGTGCAATAAATGTTATTCCTCCTATGTCCTTTCACAAAAACATCCCCTAGATCCATGATGGCATGGAGAACATTCACCAATGGTTATAACTGATATTTATGGATTATCTCTCAAGAAGAAAAAGTGTGGTGCAAAGGAGGCAATCTCATTGTTACCTTTGGAAAATTAGGCTGAGATTTCATCCCTTCCATCAAGTCTCATTTTTTTATAAATTTTATTTTTACAGTTTTTTGTTAGTTATTCACTTTACAAGGACTTTGAGCATTTCAATAGGATGCATAGCTAGTATTTTATAATTCGTAGCTCATATTAATTGTCTTAGGGTAATCATGTTTCTAATATAATTTTAGCTAGAACTCTAAGACCAATCATCACACCACCATATTCTCTGTCATTGATGCTTTTCTATGTATAGTGGTTCATGATGTACATCATGTTTGATATCTTTATTTTTTACATTAGTGTTGGTATACCAATTGTAGCCTCCAATTATTTAATAAATCCAATTGATTATTATAACTATATTCTCTTTAATTTCTTCCACTTGATTAGATTGATCAATTTGATGTGTAAGGAAGGGTTCAATGCATATTTTAGGATGATACAAATGTGTTTTCTTTAATATTCATCTCTTCTATTTAAGTTACCTTATTGTCAATAAGCTATAAAATCCTATATTATAGTGTTGTGCACCTATTATAGTGCAATAGTGTCATGTCCCCTTTTCAAATAATTAAAAATAATAACTTTGCTAAGGCTGGCAGGCTCAAAAAGTGAAGTTTCAGGAAAGGGGGCTAATCTTTGGAAACCAATGGATTAATAAATAAAAATTATTATTAAAATATGTATTATTTACCCCTCTTGGTCGTGAGTTAGGGTTATGCCCTCTTTTAAAGGGGTTTGGAGACATTTCGGGCTCATTCTAGAACTTGATTTTTGCTCATTGCTTTGTTGTTCTTCAGAGGCTGCCAAACTTGTGGAGAAGGAGACCCAAGGATGGGATTTTGTAGGTTTCTAAGAATGATAAGGATGGGAGTTTGAGGCTATTCCATGTGCAATCTCATGCAGAGTTTGCCCTTGTGCTGAACAATGCAAATTTGTGAGTTTTCGGGTGTGTTTCTTGTAAGAGTTTGGTGTTTCCGGTTGAGTATTTCATATCAGTTTGGTTTTCTACTTTATTGTAGACATTTTGATGTTAAAATATAGCTGAATATATGTATTGGGTTGTGGTTATACTTCTGTGATAGATTATTAGTGTTTTGTGGTGTTTCTGGGCTATTTTGTGTTATTTTCAAGAGCCCGATGAGCATTGTTTTTGTCCTCCGTTTGGGAGTTGTTGTGTAAAATCTATACACATCTGGAAATGTCATTTTTTAGGCCGTTATGCTGGAAATTTTTTTTTAAAAATGTCTACGTTTAGATTTATCAATAATATGTGAAGCTGTGAAGTTTTTGGCACTATTTCGAGCATACCCGATTTGGGTTTTATTGAGAAATTGGTTGATCTTTTGAAATATTGGTTGTTTGATTTTAAAATCTGATTAGAGGCTTTAAATATCATATAAGTTTAGAAAGGGGACATTTTAGTGGTATCAAAGCTATGATCTTGCCAACCTGAGGGTTTGTAGAAGTTTGTATGCAACTAAGTGAAAGAGAAAAGAGATATTTGCAGCGAGAAAAGAATAAAGAAATTTTGATCAAACCTCCAGTTGAAAATAAAAGTACAAAATCCAAGGAAGGAACAAGTATGTCTGACCCAGATGAGATGGCAAAGAAATTCTTCCAGGACATCCAGAATACTCAGAAGCAAATAGTGGATAGTTTGGCAGAAACTAGAGAGGCTTTGCGGATATTGACAGAAAAACTACAAGGACTTGTATCTACTAATGAGAAAGGGAGCACTTTAGAGGAGCCAATAAATCTGAAACCCACACCCTCTAAATAAAAAAAAACTATTTTCTTGCCTGTAGATGAGCCACCAGTACCAAATACAGCCCTTAGTCCTATGGAAGAGGTTACAGGTAACTTGATTGCATTAAGAGCTACTTATAATGGCTTAGATGATGACTTTCACAGTTCGGTTCCTTTTAGAGAATATGTGGATATGATGAACACTTTGATGCCCAAGAAAGAGTACAGGAGGGAGCATGACATAAGTGGAAGAGAGCTCAAAAATAAAATAAGCAAGTTTACAACACCTACTTTTGATGGAACAAATAAAATTTCAGCTAGAGCATGGCTACAAAAATTACAGACCTTCTTCACACTTAACCCCATGAAGGAGAGTGATGTCGTTCAATTCACAAGTCTACACTTAGAAGATGTAGCCTATGATTGGTGGTATCATGGAATGACTACTCAAGGCCATGATCAGGTAACTACATTTGATGATTTCAGTCAAAGAGTGATAGATATATTTGATCTCAAGGATGATGAAGAGTATTTTAAAGAATTGTCAAAGTTGAAGCAAACCAAATCAGTTAATGAGTATATAGAAGAGTTTCAAAAGGTGGCTGTTATGGTACCTGATATGAGTGAAAAGAGGATTGTTTATCTTTTTCTTGATGGTTTGGAAGATTCTGTTAAGGGTTTGGTTAAGGCTTTCTCACCCTCAACCTTACAGGAAGCCATCAAAAGAAGCTTGCAACTTGAAACTTGTGTGCCTATGAAACCAGTCACTAATCAAAAACCCCCAAATCTTTGGCAACATAAGGGGAATTTTTAGAAAAAGACTTTTCCAGCACCACCACCAAAGAATGTGATAAATGTAACAAAAAATAAGGTAGATGAAGAGACTATGGGTGAATTACGAAGGAAAAAGCTTTGTTTCACTTGTAGAGAACCATGGGTTCTAGGACACAGATGTTTGGGGAAAGGTCAAGTGCATTATATTGAAGTTGCTTCAAAATATGATTCAGATGAGCATGAGGAATTTCATGACACTAAGGAGGAGGAAGAAGAAGAGAAAGAAAAAGAAATCAACAAGGATGGCACTTTAGCAGCATTATCAGGAGTCCCAAGATACCATCCCTTTCAAATTTGAGGGTTACTAGTAGGGCAAAGGTTGACAGTTCTTCTTGATAGTGGGGAAACTCACAATTTTATTGATGAGGGATTTGTCATGAAAAGAGGGCTTAAAGCAGAAGATTTTGAGGGATTCAATGTTACTGTAGCTGATGGATTCACTATGCCTTGCACACGGGTGGTGAAACAACTCAAGATGACCTTAGGAGATTATGAGTTATGTGATGAATTCTATGTTGTTGGCATTGGGGAGACAGATCTTGTATTGGGTGTTCAATGGTTGCACTCTATTGGAGGCTATTACATGAACCATCAAACTATGGAGTTTAAATTTCATTCCAAGGGGAAAGAAGTCTTATTGAGAGGCTTATCAAATGGAGCACCTAAGGTGGTCACTGCAAAGAGGATGGAGAGGACTTTTTTAAGAGCACAAGTAGCATGGGCAGTAGGAGTCATAATCCATCCAACAAGCTCTCTAAAGAATCAAGGTAATTTCCATTTTGAAATTCAAAATATTCTTGATAAGCATAGTATAGTTTTCAATGATTTTCCTTTGAGATTACCACCAGATAGAGGTTTTGAGCATGTTATAGAGTTAGAACAGTGTGCCAAACTAGTTATAACAACTCCATGCTACCATCCAAGAGGTTATAAGGAAGAAATAGAAAAAACTATTAAGGAACTCTTGGACATGGGATTCATAAGGCCTAGCTCTAGTCCATTTGCATCGTCTGTGGTACTTGTCAAGAAAAATGATGGTACAATGAGAATGTGTATAGACTACAGGGCTCTAAACAAGAAGACCATAAAAAATAGGTATCCCATACCACACATAGATGAACTCATTGATGAGTTACATGGTGCTGTATACTTCTCAAAAATTGACTTAAGATCAAGGTACCATCAAATCCGCATGAGGAGGGAAGATGTTGAAAAGACTGCTTTCAGATGTCACTATGGGCACTTTGAATTTCTTGTTATGCCATTTGGCCTCACTAATGCACCAGCAACATTTCAATCTTGTATGAATAAGGTATTCAACAAGCATCTTTGAAAATTTGTTTTGGTATTTTTTGATGATATCTTGATTTACAGTAAAACATGGGAAGAGCATCTAAAGCACATAGACACTATTTTGGGAATCTTGGAGCAGAAATCCTTCTATGCTAAGCTATCTAAATGTGAGTTTGGTTTGACAGAGATCCTATATTTGGGACATATTATAAGTTCTAAAAGAGTACAAGTTGATCAACAAAAAATCCAGGCAATTTTGGATTGGCCTCCACCCACTAATCTTACACAGTTGAGAGGTTTCTTTGGGTTGTGTAGCTACTATAGGAGATTTTTCAAGGGATTTTCTCAGCTTTCTACCCCCTTGACTGATTTTACAAAGAAAGGAGCTTTTATTTGGACATAAGAGGCATAAAAAACATTTGATAAGCTTAAGGAGGTAATGAGTTCATGCCCTGTGCTTGTAATTCCAGATCTCTCTTTACCTTTTGTTGTTGAATGTGATGCTTCTGGAGAAGGTATAGGGGCTGTCCTAACTCAAAGGGGACATCCAATAGCATTTGAGAGTAGAAAATTAAATCAATCAGAGAAAGGTTACTCCATCTATGATAAGGAAATGTTGGCAATCATGCATGCACTTCATAAGTTTAGACAATATTTGGTATGTGGGAGATTCATTGTAAATACAAACCATAATAGCCTTAGGTTCTTCTTGAACCAAAGGGATTTGAATGATCATCAACAAAAATGGGTAAGCAAATTGCAAGCTTATGATTTTGATATTGAATACATGAAAGGAAAGAATAATGTGGTTGCTGATGTTCTCTCAAGAAAGCCCACTTTGTGTTCCTTAACATCTATCTCTACTGATTGGAAAGTCTCAATACTTTCAGAGTATGCTAAAGATTCCTTTTCCACCAAGATTTTGGATAAGTTAGTGGATGATAACAGGTACAAGGTTGTTGATTAATTGATTTATTACAAGAACAGGATCTTCTTAGTGCCAGGATCAGAAACTAAGGAGAGGATATTAAGGGCCTTTCATGACACACCTTTGGCTGGTCATCAAGGATACTTCAAGACATACAGGAAACTTCGAGAGTGGTTTGCATGGAAGGGTATGAAGGAGGATGTCCTTAAAAACATTAAGGAATGTATGGTATGCCAACAAAACAAGAGTGAGCAAATTTTTTCTGCAGGGTTGTTGCAGCCACTTCCTATTCCTGAACAAAAATGGAAAAGTATTTCCATGGACTTCATCACTGGGTTGCCCAAGGTTCAGGGTAAGGATTGCATATATGTGGTGGTAGATAGACTAACTAAGTATGCACATTTATTTCCCATCACATTTGATTTCAAGGCATCACAAGTGGCAGAATTGTTCTTCAAGGAAATTTTTAGGTTACATGGCTTGCCTAGAAACATTGTCAGTGACCGCGACAATAGATTCCTCAGCTCTTTTTGGAAGGAGCTCTTTCATTTGTTAGGAACTGAAATCACTCCCAGTACTAGCTATCACCCTCAAACAAATGGATAAACAAAGATAGTTAATAAATGGATAGAGGGATATTTGAGGAACTATGTTTCAAATCAACAACATGCTTGGGTGAAATGGTTGCACCTAGGGGAGTATTGTTACAATACATCTCATCACATGTCTATTGGTATGCCTCCTTTTCATGCTCTTCATGGTTATGATGCCCTTTCCTTTGTTGATCTAGTAATTTTAGATAGCAGAGTACCTACAGCAAGTGATTTCGTTAAGCAAAGCCAAGACATAATAAGGTCCCTCAAGGATAATCTACAACATGCACAGAACCAACAGAAGTTGTATGTTGATAGGAAAAGGACTGAAAGATCTTTTGAGGTGGGAGATTTGGTATTTGTCAGGTTGCATCCATATAAGCAAAGTACCTTGAAGAGGAGTGGGGTAGAGAAGCTCAAGCCAAGGTTCTATGGGCCTTATAAGATCATCAGGAAGGTAGGAGAGGTAGCTTATGAATTGGAGCTACCACCAAACAGAAAAATACATAATGTTTTCCATGTCTCTTTCCTGAAGATGGTTCCAGGCCAAAAAACCATAGTATCTATAGAATTACCACCTCTTGATGATGAAGGGAAATTAGTTTTGATACCAGAAGAGGTTTTGGACACAAGAGAGAAAAGATTGAGAAATAAGAGTATCACAGAGCATTTGGTCAAATGGAAAGGATTACCATTGAAGGATGCAACTTGGGAAGGAGCACATATTCTTGAGCATCCCAACCTTGATTTCTTGAGGACAAGAAATATTTGGGAGGGAGGACTTGTCATGTCCCCTTTTCAAATAATTAAAAATAATAACTTTGCTAAGGCTGGCAGGCTCAAAAAGTGAAGTTTCAGGAAAGGGGGCTAATCTTCGTAAACCAATAGATTAATAAATAAAAATTATTATTAAAATATGTATTATTTACCCCTCTTGGTCATGATTTAGGGTTATGCCCTCTTTTAAAGGGGTTTGGAGGCATTTCGAGCTCATTCTAGAACTTGATTTTTGCTCATTGCTTTGTTGTTCTTCAGAGGCTGCCAAACCTATGGAGAAGGAGACCCAAGGATGAGATTTTTTAGGTTTTAAAGAAGGCTAAGGATGGGAGTTTGAGGCCATTCCATGTGCAAGCTCATGCAGAGTTTGCCCTTGTGCTAAATAGTGCAAATTTGTGAGTTTTCAGGTGTGTTTCTTGTAAGAGTTTGGTGTTTCCAGTTGAGTATTTCATATCAATTTGGTTTTCTGATGTATTTCAGACATTTTTATGTTAAAATAGAGCTGAATATATGTATTGGGTTGTGGTTATACTTTTGTGATAGATTATTAGTGTTTTGTGGTGTTTCCGGGCTATTTTGTGTTATTTTTGGGAGCCTGATGAGCATTGTTTTTGTCCTCCATTTGGGAGCTGTTGTGTAAAATCTATACAGATATGGAAATTTCATTTTGTAGACCATTATGCTGGTGAAATTTTTATAAAAATTTCTACTTTTAGATTTATCAATAATATGTGAAGCTGTGAAGTTTTTGGCACTATTTCGGGCATACCCGATTTGGGTTTTATTGAGAAATTGGTTGATCTTTTGAAATATTGGTTGTTTGATTTTAAAATCTGATTAGAGGCTTTAAATATCATATAAATTCAGAAAGGGTACATTTCAAATAGGTTGTCTGAAGGTAGTCACGAATAGAATTGGCATCAAAATATTAAGGAACGACTCTTGTTAGATTTTTAAAACATAATTTTTTCTAGGGCTTTCCTATTCAATTTGATGAGTTATATGTCTTAAACCCTTAAAACTATGGTTCTTGTGCAAGTATTTTTCATTATTTTATTTTTGATCAAAAAATTTCTCAACCTATGTCTTGACTCTCAAGTTCTCTATGGAATCCTTTATGTGTGTGGCCTAACTAAACCCTGCATACTTGTAACTAGCTATTTATATTATCAATCATTCTTTTAAAACAACTTAATTTACCTTTTTTAAATGATTATTTAGTGATCCCCCCTGTTGGCTTGTTGGCATCCAGTTGTCATGTTTGAAAATTGCATCATTCATTCCCTTTGCATCACTTGTTCTCATTTAATGAAAATATTGAAATTGTTGTCACCTACTTTGTTGTCATTTGTCATTCTCACTATTAGTTGTTTTCTAGTTGTGTGTTACGATGTTGCTACATGGTGCTTTCCCTTTGGTATTGTGTGTTTAAGGTTTATAGCATGCTCTCAAAATATGCAAAAATTAAAGATGTGATGTTGCACTATTTGGATAGGTGGTGTTCATTTAGAAAAAAACATATTATGTTATATAATTCAACCCCTCATGGAATCATGATGAAGAACCTTTTTAAAGGCTATAATAAAGAAGGCTAAAATTTAAATAGTGTAGTTGAGAACGGAATCTCATAACCTTGGATATGAAATGGTTCGATGGGCTACCCCCAAAGAAAAGTGGGAGGATAAAACTTGTGCATTTTCTAGCAAAGACATGGTTGAAACTAAGTGGCACTTCATCATCTAGTGTGTGTAAATGATAAAAATATGTTGGATCTATCTTTATCTTATTATAAGATATTTTTATATCTATATGAGGATGAAGGAATATAGGATCTATCCCTAATCCAAATTCCCAAAAGGAGAGATCCAAATTGATCAATCACAAAGAAGTGATCAATAAACAAATGAATCAAACTATGGAGAATATGAAGAAAGGAGAAAATCTTATAATTTACTATAGAAAGTATGTTATTGAAATATTAAATGAATAGAAGACAAATACTAACCTCAAAATAGGGTAAATCTGGAAAAGACTATTTTCTGATGTCTATGCACAGTTTCGGGAAATTTTGCAACCTACTCCGGACTGGAAATGCTGAGACAGAGAAAACCCGAAAACTTTTTTAATTTTGAGGGAGGTCAACCTTGACCCAAATAGCGGGGTACAATCTTACCCTAGGGCACAATCTTACCCCCCACTAAAGGTCGACCTTGACCTGAAACAACTCCGACAAAAATTCTATTCGCGGATCTCGGAAGTTCGTTGAAAAGGGTATCCAGATCTGAACTATAATTCACTATCCTGTACCTGTATTTGCAAGAAAAAAAAGGTTTTTGTTGTTTGGATGGGGGGTTTGCCTTGTTCAAACCCTAGTTTTGAATCAACCTTGAAATGTAATTGAAATTTCAATATCTAAACAAAGTAAATGAAACTATTCACCTTGCTTATGTTGAAATCCTTGTGGAGGATTCAAATCCTCAAATCCACAAGTAGGGATGCTCCAAATGAGTTTAGAATTGTATGTAGGATGTCTCAAATCAATGAAATTATATCTTCAACACCAATCTTGAATGGATCTTGGATTAGGAAGAGGCTTGGATGGACATGGATGGAGAAATCTTCAACAAGAGGGCTCCATAGAGCTTGAATCCTTCAATGGCTACTAATGGATCTCCTTGATGAATTGGATCTTGAATGCTTGAAGGTGGATGAATGATTTCTTTCTTTCTTTCTCCTTCTTGCTTGAATCTTGATTGCTTGATTTCGCTTGCTTGAGAGATTATGAAAAGAGATGTTGGATTGAAATGAGAGAGGAAGGCTTCCTTTTATAGTGATCTAGGGCACAAACTTCTAGAGAGGCTGACATTGGAGAATTAATTTCCAATTAACCTTAATCCCTATAAATGGACCTAGATTAAATACAATTTAAGAGTTTACCATTCTGAAATTTGAAACAGCTGACCTGGAAGCGGGAAAATAAAACTTTTTGAAGCCCGATATCCGAAACCTTCGAAACTTGAAAATTGGACCCAGGGTCAGGGTCAAGGTTGAATCTGCCCTAGGTCAGGGTTGAAGTCGACCTTGACCCTAAGGTCACATATCTAAAATTCTCAAGACCAAGGGCCAAAAAAAGGCTGGAAATGGGTGGAGAAAGAAGCAGAATAGGGGAAAAAGCCAGATCCATGCAAAGACCTATTCAAGGTGCTTGACATGACCCCAAATCACTTACTCAGAGGGATAAACATTCTTAACATGGAAGTGCTTCCATTTTAAGATGATACATTAAGCCCCCACTTTAGCAAGAGTATGGACTTGATGCAAACTCTTGGTAAAGGAGATCACAATGAAAAGATAATCCTATTGAAATAAAAGGGACAAAGGAATCCTCAAGCCCCTAAGGACTCAAGTCTTCACCAACTCCAAGATTAGAATAAGAGAGACATCTCTATAAAAGAGAGAGAAGAGGGTGTGATTATCTCTCCCAATGAGAACTTATGTCCCATTTTGAACCACACAAGGAAACAACACAACTGGAAAGATGGAATTGAACCACCTAGTGAATGTGGCTACTCACTAGTCAACCCATCAAGGATTCACCCTCAGAAATATTCTATTCCACAAGAGTAAAACCAAAAACAAAAGAGATCTAGTCTTAAGGACACCTTTGACCTTAAGGGATCAAAAAAAATTTGAAACTGGAGGGATCAAGAGATCCTAAATAAAAATCCATGCTTTAAGGATTAGTCACTAATCCATAAAGGGAGAAAAGTATCTTGAAAAATAATATATGTATATCGAAAAGTGCGTGTGTGCAATAGGTGAGCAGAGCGTATGCCCCCATGTTAAAGTCATTGCTAACACTTTCACAGGAGCAATGGCTTTAATGAAAACATAAACAACTCCATTGATTATGTTTCCACTACAAGATGCCCCCAAACGAAGACAAATCAAGGGAAATACCACATAAACATACAGAGAACACATAAGGGATCTACCCTTCGTGGGGTCAGTATGATCATAAGATAATATATATATGATATTATTGCAAATGAATTGACATCATTCCCCAAAGAAACTAGAACTACAATCACAATGGAGGAAAGATCACATAAGAGATACAAAGAAGAATCTTTTCGAACCATGGCATGGAGACCAAAAAGAATCAGTGATACCAAGTCATGAATCCAATCAGACTACACAAGGAAACATTTACGAACAATAGCATAGGTACAACATAAGATGAAACAACATATGGAAGAATATAGATACATATAGAGGAATTGTACAATAGGTTTGGTTCCTTTATCACCTTGTGCCAACAAAGTAACAAGGGTCATATAAAATAATCTAACAACATTTAGCAAACACCTCATGAGAGAAGCACAATACTAGAGGCAAATTCACAACAAAGCTACCATAAAGGACAAGCCGATCAAGCGTGCCACCTAATCTCCCCATCTCATTCTATATCATTTAGGGAAGATGGGTAACTTGCAAGAGGGACTATATCCAACACAGTAGGAATCATAGCCAGTTCCAGACAAGGATCCTCTTGAGAATCATAATGTTTGATACTAGGTGTAAGTATCAATTGTGATGAAAGTATATTAGGTAAATCAATGTCAATGTCAATAGTCTCATATTCATCATTAACATCATCAAGAGTATATTATTCATCTAGATTAATCAAAATAGGATCTAAGATACGAACATGACCATCATAATCTTGCATTTTAACATCATTATTAGCAACAAATTCTTCTAACACATCATGCATAGCCTTATCAAAAGAAGGTAAAGAATTTTGAAGAACAGAATTACAAGCTTTAGCTTGAGCACGATGCTTCTTAAGACATTCATTAGTAGATCGATTACATTTTGTCTTACTTGAAATATGTTGAGAAATAGGAGGAGCAATTACCAGATCCTTCATAGGTTCTATAGGAGGATCAGTAGGATTCGCAGCAGATTGACAAGCAATACTAGGAGCTTGATTAACAAATGTGGAAGTCATGGATAAAGGAGGTATGGAAGATGTAGGCAAAAGACCATGATTAAGATCCATAGGAGGTATGCTTAATTTGATAATCTTATGATGCTTATAGGCTTGATATGAGTGGAAAAGATTATCAGATCGAGAAGGACATGAATTAGGTAATGAGGGCCAAAAGAAGTCAAGAGTAGCACAATCCCTAGGCCTAGAAGGTTGGTATAAACTATGATTAATCATCTTCACTTCTTCATCATGAATGAATTTAAAACACTTATGGATAGGTGAAGCAACCACATGCATGGCATTTAACCATGACAAACCAAGCTTAACTTAAAACTGATCAGAAGTAGGAACAACAACAAAGGTAGTGTTCACAATTTTATCACAAAGTTCAACCGGCAAGTTAATAGAACCAAATGATGGATATAGAAAACTATTACAAGTTTGAATCCACACATTAGATGTATCATAAGAATTGCGTTGCAATTTTTTCATAAAAAGATTTTCTTCAGTAATAACATTGACTAAGGATGTAGGATCAACAAGACAACCACGAGTAGGTATCTGAGAAATCCTAGCATAAATGTAAAGGGGACCATCAAGAGCCTTAATAGTCTCAGAATCATCAAAGGTAATCAAAAGTTCCCGAGGTCTTATATTCTTAGGTTGATGTCAAGGTTTAGGCTAAGTTTTCAATTTAGGCTATGATTTTGGTTGAGGTTGAGATGGAACTTGAGATTGAAGTTGAGGTTGAGGCTGAGGCGGAGATACAGATTGAACAACATGCTCTACTTGATTAACAATTTGATTAAGATCATCCATCTTTGAATCATAAATAATATCCATAGAAGATGGCTGAGCAATGGTATTAGTGTCATGTGTAGGTAAAGGATTTGTATAGATTTGAAGATTTGATTAGGAGGAGAGACAAATTTGTTCCCGCTACCATCAAGATTATCAATAGATAAGGCATTAGAGTCAATTAAGTCTTGAACCTTATGTTTTAAAGAATAACATTTCTCAGTATCATGACCATTCTGACGATGATATTGACAGGATCAAAAGATTTGGATGCTATTATAGCAAGTAAAAGAGGTCAAATAGGAGGTAAAGTAATCATATTAGTAGTTAACAACCTATTCATAATAGAATATAAAGATTCAGAAAGAGGAGTAAACGTATGATTTAATTGAAAAGCAGTGGATGCAGAAGTGGCATTGTGAGATGCAACAATAACTTGATCAGCAACTGCATTCGCTTGTCTGTTTGTCTTGACATAGTTGTTGAATTTTTGAAATTTGTTTGGATTAGGAGTAGCATCACTCTTATCAATTGGAACACGAGCCATTGGAGTGTTGCTCTCAAATTGACTCACTTGTAATTGATAATGATGAAGTGTTGCACAAAGTTGTTGAAAAGAGGTAAATTCAGTAAGCAAAATCTTATCTCTAATATCCTTTTGCAAATTTGAAATAAACATACATTGAATATCAATATCAGGAACATGATAGGAAATATGAGTATGTAAATGCTTAAATCTACCAATAAATTCAGTCAATTTTTCCTTAGCACTTTGTTTACAATGCATCAAATCAGTCAAAGACAATTGCAGGCCAATGTTATTTTGAAATTGTTGAATAAAATCATTAGCAAGTTTTGGAAGTGAGTCAATAGAATAAGGAGGCAAGGAAAAATACCATTGTAAGGCCTTGTCATGAAAAGTTCTAGCAAATAACTTGGCTAAAATCCTATGGTCATGAGCATAATCACTACAAAGGATTTGAAATGTTTTAACATGATGAACATGGTCTCCCTTACCATTGTAATTCTCAAGACGAGGCATATCGACCTACTGAGGAACAAGAGTATGAATGACATCTAGGGATAAAGGACTTCCCATGTCACATGTAGGAATGCTAAACTTGTTTTGAGTCAAGGATGCAAGTTGTTGTTGTAAAGATGACACGGTTTGAGCCAAATTGATGATTATTGAATCATTATAAGAAATAGGAGGAATAGCAACATTAGAAACACTAGGTAAAGTGTATGAAGCTTCAAGAATGGAAGATACAATTGGAGGAACACTTGGAACCATAGTTGGAAGAGGATTGGAATAAGTAAAAGGAATATTATGGTAAGAAGGTTGTGATGTAGGAAGGGATACATGAGGAACACTCATAGGAATAGAGGGAACTATCGCAGTCACCAAAGGAGTATAGGTAGGAATACTAGATAAAGGAATAGAAGAAGGTTCGACACTAGTAACCAAAGGAATCAACCCTAAATCTTGAGCTTCTTGAGCTAAAGGTTTAACATTTGAATGAAAAAGATGAGTAATACCATGCAAGAGATTAACACCTTAATTACTATCACAAATAACTTTCTTAAGAGCCTCGATAGCTTGAATAGAATATTGATTATGGTTTTCTTGAATAAGCCAATTACCCATTTTATCAAGTTCAATTCAAAGTTTTTGGACTTGTTTAGGAGGAACTCTTCAAGCATCATCCTCATCATGGGATGAGTGAGAAGAGTTTTGCTCCATAATAGGATTGGAATCATGAATAATCAAATTGTCATCTGGGATCCTAAAGAAAGGAGAGGAAGATTCAGGATCAAAGGCACCCATGAGTCTACAACTTCTTCTAATTAGAATGTTATAGGTAGGACTAGAGGTAGTAAAGCTCATATACCAATGCAATGCAAATGAACTAAACTAAGAAAACATAAAACATGAACAAATGAATATTTTTGTATTTTAAAGAGATTTTGTAATTTTTTGTATTTTAGAAATATAAATGCAAGAAATCTAATTTTATAAGCATGCAAGATTTAACATAAAAGGTAAATCTAACACCAAAAAGATAATATAAATGGAAATCTAACACCACAAACACAATAGGGCATCTAATTCCACAAAAGAAAAGGGGGTAAGCGTGTTAGGTTCACCAAAAATGTAAAGGATAAAAATATGTTGGATCTATCTTTATCCTATTATAAGATATTTTTATATCTATGTGAGGATGGAGGAATATAGGATCTATCCCTAATCCAAATTCCCAAAAGGAGAGATCCAAATTGATTAATCACAAAGAAGTGATCAATACACAAATGAATCAAACTATGGAGAATATGAAGAAAGGAGAAAATCTTATAATTTACTATAGAAAGTATGTGCTTGAAATGTTAAATAAATAGAAGAAAAATACTAACCTTAAAATAGGATAAATCTGGAAAATACTATTTTCTGATGTCTATGCACAGTTTTGGGGAATTCTACAACCTACTCCAGACTGGAAATGCCGAGACAAAGAAAACCAAGAAATTTTTTTCAATTCTGAGGGAGGTCGACCTTGACCCAAATAGTGGGGTACAATCTTACCCTGGGGCACAATCTTACCCCCACTGAAGGTCGACCTTGACCTGAAACAACTTCGACATAAATTTTATTCACGGATCTTGAAAGTTCACCAAAAAGGGTATCCAGATCTGAATTGCAATTCACTATCCTGTACCTATACCTGTAGGAAAAATGGTTTTTGTTGTTTGGATGGGGGGTTTTCCTTGGTCAAACCCCATTTTGGAATCAACCTTGAAATGTAATTGAAATTGCAATATATAAACAAAGTAAATGGAAGTATTCACCTTGCTTATGTTGAAATCCTTGTGGAGGATTCAAATCCTTGAATCCACAAGTAGGGATGCTCCAAATGAATGTAGAATTGTATGTAGGATGTCTCAAATCAACGGAATTAGATCTTCAACACCAATCTTGAATGGATCTTGGATTAGGAAGAGGCTTGGATGGACATGGATGGAGAAATATTCAACAAGAGGGCTCCATAGAGCTTGAATCCTTCAATGGCTACTAATGGATCTCCTTGATGAATTGGATCTTGAATGCTTGAAGGTGGATGAATGCTTTCTTTCTTTCTTTCTCCTTCTTGCTTGCTTCTTGATTTCTTGATTTCGCTTGCTTGAGTGCTTAAGAGATTATGAAAAGAGATGTTGGATTGAAATGAGAGAGGAAGGCTTCCTTTTATAGTGATCTAGGGAAAAAACTTCTAGAGAGGCCAATATTGGAGAATTAATTCCCAATTAACCTTAACCCCTAGAAATGGACCTAGATTAAATGGAGTTTAAGAGTTTACCATTATGAAATTCGAAACAGCCAACCTAGAAGCGGGAAAATAAAACTTTCTGAAGCCCAATATCCTGAAACCTCCAGAACTTGAAAATTGGACCCAGGGTCAGGGTCAAGGTTGAATCTTCCCTAGGTTAGGGTTGAGGTCAACCTTGACCCAGAAGGTCGACCTTGACCCTGAGGTCATAGATCTCAAATTCTCAGGACTAGGTGCCAGAAAAAGGTTGGAAATGGGTGGAGAGAGAAGCAGAACAGGGGAAAAAGCCAGATCCATGCAAAGACCTATTCAAGGTGCTTGAAATGACCCTACACCACTTACTCGGAGGGCTAAATTTTCTTAACATGGAAGTGCTTCCATTTTAAGATGATACAGTGTGTAGCATATGAGGATATCTATAAACAATTTGAAGATGATTTAAAGGTGAAAAGTCTAAATGAGCTCTTTAAGGGGACAAGGCTTCACACATTAACCCATCTATTTTTTCATACCAAAAATTTCAACCAAAAGGTGAGTTGGATGCACGTGACACTATATTCCATGCTTCTTTCACATTGTATGCTCTAAAAAATTAGGACTCTTGAAGTTGTTATTACAAACAATGGGCACACCTTTCCTTATAAATGTATAGTTGTACTTATTCACCTAAATACTTTGTATTCAATATGGGAGTATTCATTTGATGTAAAGTCATAAATTTTGTGTCAATTTTTAATTGGTCTAATTTTTTAATGCATCATATCCTTAATTTGAAGGATTTTCAAATAAATCAAAAGTTAACAATTTTACTATTTATTCAATTTATGTCTTTTATAGATCAGTGGTTGACATAAAAAGTGAATAACAACTACTTGCACACACCCTATTCATTCATATGAGTGTTAAGGGTGGCACTGACTATAATCTACTAGTTATTCATTAGATAACTACATCAAAAAGTATTCATTTGTATTTTTAAGATTCTTTGAAGATGCTAGTATGAATAATTTATGAAATTCAAATATTTGTATGTTCATATCTTGTGAATGTTTTTGTGTCATTATAAAGAGTTTAGAAGGTTATGATTTGATGAGTTTATAAAGAACTCTCATCGTTTGTGTTTGATGTTGAAATAAATATGGACTACTCTGGCTATCAATTCAACTAGGGCCAAACCCTCTTTCATTGAACATTGGAATACAAACCTTCAAGACAACTAGGGGAAAACATACCTTCAAGATTCCATGATGAATAAGGGTTGATTAAGAATTGATATTGTTGATTCAATTATCAAATCTATAGTGTTAGATATAGGAGGAATTGAGAATCAACAATCAATGCATGTAGGTAATGAGCCAATTTAACCAACAATCTAATTATGCTTATAAACAACTTCCAAATAATCAAACATGCAACTGTAACTATGCAATAGAAGTAAAAAAATTCAAGCATTCATAAAGCATAACACATAACACCACTATTTTTAGTGTGAAAACCCTTAGGGCCCGTTTGGTGCATGGCATACGAAATGCTGGATATAGTCAATTCTAGAATATGCTGCAATTCTGGAAGATACATATTCTCAAAATGATATCTGGAATATGTGTTGGAGCATTTGGTGCACCCAGAAGATGACTAAGAAGATGTATTTTCCGCATTTGGGTGCAACAAACTGGAATTGGAATATGCACTGAATAAGAATTTGTTTTAATTTATTTAATTGTTTATTGTTTAATTTAATTTGTTTTACATTTTCTAGGCATTTTTGAATTTTTATTTTATTTTTCTATCAACTTTAATTTTATAATATTTTGAAATAAAATTATGTTTATAAGTTTTTTAAAATTTTAACATTTTGTATAAATTTTTGGTGATTTTTTCAAATGTAATTATGTTTTTCAAATTTTGTAGGCATTTTTGAATATTTATTTTATTTTTCTATCAAAGTTAATTTTATAATATTTTGAAATAAAATTTTGTTTATAAGTTTTTAAAAAATTCAACATTTTGTATAACTTTTTTTTAATTTTTTCAAATGTAATTATGTTTTTCACATGGCATTTTTGAATATTTATTTTATTTTTCTGTCAAGGTTAATTTTATAATCTTTTGAAATAAAAATGTGTTTATAAGTTTTTAAAAAATTTAACATTTTGTATAACTTTTTTTTTAAAAAAATCCTATACAAATTTATAAACTAACAAACTCCAAAATACACAAGTCATCATTATAAACAAGTCATTCATTTTATTATTTATTTTTTTCAAAATGTTGCCAACCCGGCTCAATAGGAGCACCGGTAGGAAAGAGCCGAGTGGAGAAAACCTCCGGTCTAGCCCCAAAACATACGATTACAATTTGGATGAGGCATTCCTCATTAGTAGATATGAAATTACAACTTGAATGAGGCATTCCTCATTACATAATGCAGATATGAAATTACAACTTGAATGAGGCATTCCTCATTTACATAATGCAGATACAATGTTATAATCTGATGAGTCTTTGACGCTCTCTCATGCTCGAACTTGTGTTTTTGTCTGTGGACACTGCATACATAGAGCATACGACTACTTTGTGCTTTTGTTAGTACACCAATGAAATACATTCAGCAAACCTAGGTTAGAATTCTACAATGCAATAACCAAAAAAACACTAACGTTAAATCATGTGATTGATAGCAGATTGGGGCTCACCTGAGCCATAAACATGAAGAATTATTATAAATAAAGATGGAAACCATATATATGTGCACTTGACGTAAAGAGAAGTTACGCCATATCCATATTAAAATAGTAGTTACAATATGAAAATACTAAACTGACTAATTCATGAGCTCGTCTCCGCATATGGTCGAAACAAACATATGCAATTATAATACAGAGAAGGCATCGTAAAAATATAATTTCCGCAATTGCCCTTGTCGGACACGTTTTACACTCAAATCCTTCATTGCGGATAAGTGGAGATGGGCGGACAGGGGTAGATGAGTTGTCATCGACCCAACTAAAATATCCGCAACCATTATTTCCCTATGATGCCCAATCTACATTAGTTCTTATAATATAATGAATAATATTTACATTACAAACATTAAATATATACACATTAGCAACCTTTTTTCTATTTGGGCAGCACCAAAATTGTCATCCAGGGTTGTTTGGCATCCGTGAAGTCTTCATAACATACCGTCCACCACCACATTGACAGTTTGGCACATTGACAAGAGCCATCGAGCCTATATCAATAATGCACCACACCATCTTCACTACATTTATTACATAAATATTATAATATATAATCATGTGATTATAATAATCATACATTCACCACTATTGTGAATATACTCTCAATATATTCATCACTGATAATCAACCTATAACCATCAACCCAAGCCTATATCAACCAAGAAGCCTTTTGAGAGCTTCAATCATAATTATATCAGAACAATACAAATAATGCAACTTTCTACATTTACAAAGTCTATTAGACTCATACTTGAAAGTTCATGAGCCACAACAATCCTAGAATTAAACAAAATTCATTGAGAAAAACAAAAGGTGGCAAGGCTGATTCAACCATAATTAGTTATGGCAAGAAGGAATTTTGGACAAAAGATTTTACTTTCTTGATTGATTGGTTTGACCCACAAATTACAAACTTGGGAGTTTGAGGGATTGTTCATTGTTTAAGGCTATTGAGAGGGATTGTTCATTCTTAAACTGTCCTTGTCACAAATGAGGATGTCTCAAAGTGACTCTCCCTTGTGTAATTGCCACTTGAATTGTCACTGTCCTTGTGACATTATCAAGAAGAAAAACATTTGCATGGTTCAATACCAATACATTCAAGTGCCAATTACACAAGGGACAGTCACTGTGAGATGTCCTCATTTAGTACAATAGAGAGATGTCCTCATTTGTGACTGTCCTTACAGTGAATATACATTATCATGTTGTCTTTACAGTGACTGTCCTCATTTGTGACTATCCTTGTCACAAATGAGAACGTCTCACAGTGACTGTCCCTTGTGTAATTGCCACTTGAACAAATGAGGACATCTCTTGATAACATTAGAAATAGCAATGTTTATTTCATATTTCCTATCTTCTTTCTACTCTGAAGAGAGTGTGGTTTGGTTGGGAAGTTGTGACGTTGGCCCCTGTCCTTGTCACAAATGAGGATGTCTCACAGTGACTGTCCCTTGTGTAATTTCCACTTGAATTGTCACTGTCCTTGTGACATTATCAAGAAGAAAAGCATTTGCATGGTTCAATACCAATACATTCAAGTGTCAATTACACAAGGGACAGTCACTGTGAGATGTCCTCATGTAGTACAATAGAGATATGTCCTCATTTGTGACTGTCCTTACAGTGACTATACATTATCATGTTGTCTTTACAGTGACTACCCTCATTTGTGACTGTCCTTGTCACAAATGAGAACGTCTCACAGTGACTGTCCCTTGTGTAATTGCTAATTGAACAAATGAGGACATCTCCTGATAACATTAGAAATAGCAATGTTTATTTTGTATTTCCTATCTTCTTTCTACTATGAAGAGAGTGTGGTTTGGTTGGGAAGCTGTGACGTTGGCCCCTATTTCTAATAGTGGATTTCATGTGTAGTTGTAGTGGTTTTTCTTGTGGAGAGGTGTAGAGTGCTTGTACCCTCTTTGTGCGGGCACTTCTTAGGGTAGTTCTTATGGTAGGCCACTGTGCTTGTACAGTAGGATAGTTCTTTGCATAGTGTAGGGTTTCTGCATTTTGAAATGATGGGCACTGTGTAACATTTGAAATAGTAGGGTAGTTCTTTGCATAGTGTAGGGTTTCTACATTTTGGTTTCTGCATTTTGAAATGATGGGCACTGTGTAACAAATGAGGACAATTCAAGTGCCAATTACACAAGGGACAGTCACTGCGAGATGTCCTCATTTAGTACAATAGAGAGATGTCCTCATTTGTGACTATCCTTACCGTGACTATACATTATCATGTTGTCTTTACAGTGACTATCCTCATTTGTGATTGTCCTTGTCACAAATGAGAACGTCTCACAATGACTGTCCCTTGTATAATTGCCAATTGAACAAATGAGGAGATGTCCTCATTTGTTCAAGAAGAAAATCATTTGCATGGTTCAATACCAATACATTCAAGTGCCACTTACACAAGGGACAGTCACTGTGAGATGTCCTCATTTGTGACAAGGACAGTGCCCATCATTTTTGAATGAAGAGATGTCCTCATTTGTTCAAGAAGAAAAGAATTTGCATGGTTCAATACCAATACATTCAAGTGCAAATTACACAAGGGACAGTCACTGTGAGATGTCCTCATTTGTGACAAGGACAGTGCCCATCATTTTTGAATGAAGAGATGTCCTCATTTGTTCAAGAAGAAAAGCATTTGCATGGTTCAATACCAATACATTCAAGTGCCAATTACACAAGGGACAGTCACTGTGAGGTGTCCTCATTTGTGACAAGGATAGTGCCCATCATTTCTGAATGAAGAGATGTCCTCATTTGTTCAAGAAGAAAATTATTTGCATGGCTCAATACCAATACATTCAAGTGCCAATTACACAAGGGACAGTCACTCTGAGATGTCCTCATTTGTGACAAGGACAGTGCCCATCATTTTTGAATGAAGAGATGTCCTCATTTGTTCAAGAAGAAAAGCATTTTCATGGTTCAATACCAATACATTCAAGTGCCAATTACACAAGGGACGTTCACTGTGAGATGTCCTCATTTGTGACAAGGACAGTGCCCATCATTTCTGAATGAAGAGATGTCCTCATTTGTTCAAGAAGAAAAACATTTGCATGGTTCAATCTCACATTGCCCATCACCCAACAACCGCTATTTTGAAACACAAGCTTCAACTATTTAAAAGTTACAATATACACACTTGAATTGTCACAGTCCTTGTGACATTATCAAGAAGAAAAGAATTTGCATTTGTATCACTAGTTTAAGAATGAACAATCCCTCTCACCAGCCTTAAACAATGAACAAGAAAGTAATCATGTGAATATCAGTAAATGGATAAATATATCAAAGGACTGTAAAATAGAATAGAACATACAAATTCACAATAGCCAGCTCATATTACCATAGTCATTACATTTAACCTAGCACATGATTAGAAAATACAGTAAACAACACATTGGACCAAAAGAACCATAACTGCATTTTGAGACAGGTTTACAATGCCAAGATTAAATCCATAATTCTAATTAAATCCATCACAAGATTAGATTTTAAAAACAACAGATTAAATCCATAATTATGATTGTTTTAATATGAAACATTAGTTTTGATTTGAAACATGGATCAAATAAACATGGATAAACTAAAGTTCTCCAAACTTCCATATCATATATGTGACTCTCCCCCCTTCATCCATTGTCAAGAACAATATGGCTGATTTCGGATCATGCATTAAGTTTTCATATGCATCAAGCATAGTAGACTAGCTGAGGCCAAGGATTGCTTTAAGTGCTTTATACAAATCCGCTGCATCATTTTTCATAGTAGATGTTCTATCCACTTTCAGAGGCTGTGCAAGGCTTGTTGTAATGCCTGCAGATAGATCTTTGATCACTTTGCAAATCGAATCCAATGATCCTACCATGCTTCCCCTCTTCCTCTTTGGCCTCCTTGATGATGTTGAAGGGTAGTCTCTACCGCTTGCAGTAGATTGGTTCGATGTAGGTGTATCAATAGATTCAAAACCATCATTAGCCAAATCAACAACAATCTCAAAAGATGTAGTATCCATACCATGATAAGTGAAATCTTCCTCATCATTGAAATCTTCCTCAGTCTCTTGAGCTGTTGCAACTACATTGCCCTCAGCTATGTCATTCCCAACAATATAGGATAATTCATTGCAGTATTGAAACAGTTGCCTCTTATACATTCTGGCATTTTTAAATTCCTTTCTCTGTATGATGGCCAAACAATTGAATTCATTATTGGTCTTTCATTACTTAAAAAGATATATTCAAATTAAAAGGAGATTTTAAGACCATGTTACCTTCAACAACTCATCCCAAACACTATCATTGGCATCCATAGTTTGTCTCATTCCATGCTAAGCCACTTGTATTCCTCAAGTCTTTCATGACTCTATACCCTTGTTTCCAAGTTTTTAGCTTGTTCTTGAAGTTATCCTTCGATAGCTTCATTTTCAACTCATTATTGAACCTCCTTTCAATGGTTGTCCAAGCCTCTTTTTTGAACCCCCTTCAACTTTTTTTCCAAGCTGCACTTACTCTTGTAGCAAGTCTAGCAACTTTTGTTCCATTTCTTTTGTCCAAAAAACCTTCTTGCAAGAAGAAGTTGGATGGATAACTTGAACATCACCATCCATGTTCATGTTTACACCCGTAGACATACCTGAGGCACACAACATGAGTTACCCACTTCTTTTGACAAGATCAATTGTAATGTAAACAGATGCAAAGAGGCATATATACGTAGATGTAAACATTAAATATAGCAACATTAAACATAACATGACAATATTAAATATAACATGACAACATTAAATATAACAATATTGAATATGACATGACAACACTAAATATGCCATAACGAATTTTAATACATATAATATCAGTTCGTGAAATTTATGAAATCTGACATTAAAGTTTAAACATTGCCATAATAGTTATTCAACCGACTAAGATTGATTTCTATAGTCTTCCCACATCCTTCTTGCTATTCATCTCAAAATTTGCCCCAATCATCTCTTTCACGCTGGCTCAACCCATATGTCTCAAGCACTGGTACATCTATCCGATCACGACCATCTTCCTCTTCAAATTCTATCTCGGATGGAAGGTCATCCTCTATCATAATGAAGTTGTGAAGTATGCAACATGCCAAAACAATCTTTGTTTGCGTCTTGATTTGATAAGACGTCGCATGCTTCAAGATAGGAAAATGCTGCTTCAAAATCCCAAATGTATGCTCTATTACATTCTTGAGCGAGGAGTGTCGATGATTAAACAACTCTTGTGGGGTGTTTATTGGGTTTTCTCTTGAAAACTTCTTTAGGTGGTAGCGTGTGCACCGATAAGGCGCGAGAAATCTTGGTATGTTTGGATATCTAGCATTGACCAAATAATATTTACCTAAACAAAACAAAATGTCATTGTTATAACGTTGTCTTATTTTTTGTATGCTTTAATAATATAATCATATTTTACAAACCTGGGGGAACTACCAATGGATCCGCTCTAGATAGAGTCGAAGCTAGAACATGGCTATCTGCAGTAGACCCTTCCCAACTAGCAAGTATGTGTTGAAACTTATAATCAAATGAACACACTCCCATAACATTCTGTGACAAGTTGCCTTTTCTATCATGATATTTAGCTTGCATGTTGACATCCATAGTGACTGGTATATGGGATCCATCAATTGCTCCCACACAGTCCTATAGTTAGAAAAATTCATAGGTCTAATGAACACGTGATAATAGGATTACAACTCAATAAAAAAAAAATTGAACCACTGGGAGATATACCTTGAAGTATGGATCAAAATGGATCTTCCCACTGATTTCCCGAGGAGTGTTTGGACCAGGGGGTATAAAATAATCCACATGGAGTGCTAAGATAGTTGTCAAGACCTTGTGGAAGTATCGACTTACCGTCTCTCCAGAGTGCAAAAAGTTATGGGCAATCTTATGATTCCTCAGATTGTGGCCAAGAGTATGGAGGAACATGACTAATTTTTCTTCTAACGCAAGGATTTTTGTATCTCTGATGCTTCCTTTTTGCCTTAAAATATTGGCTAGTTTAAAGAAGGATCGTCTACTCATGCGTATTTGGTCAAAGCAATCCGTCTCATTGTAGTTGATAATATGCTTATAAAAAGGAATTACATCTCTTTTGCGCTTACGCATATTTTGACTACCTTCTTTTACAGACTTTGCTATGGCTGCCATAAGGGTGGCAAGAACAACTACAACAATAGGCAGGACTCTTCTCCTCATAATTTGTCCTTCAAGTTCAATATCATCAATTAGATCCATTAAACTACCTAAAAATACCAACAAAACAATCACCAAACAACATAAGAAAACACCCAACTATAATGCATAATCAATGAATAGAGTTGCAGGTTGAGTATACAACATATGTAGACAAGAAAGGGAATATGGTATCTAGTGATTTGGTTGATGATGAAAGTAATTACCATCAAGAGAAAGTACCACAGAACAATGTAAGTGACCATAAATTAGTTGAGAAAAAAATAACTTTATTCAGTTCATACTTTACCTGCTTATAACGTTCAGGCATGACTGTGAAGTAGAATTGGAGAATTGAATGTGATACTTCTAAGCTTTGTGTATATTGTAATTTTTAAATAGTTGAAGCTTGTGTTTCAAAATAGTGGTTGTTGGGTGATGGGCACTGTGAGATGTCCTCATTTGTGGAAAGGATAGTCAAAAGGAGGACACTCACTATAAAGACAACATGATATTGTACAGTCATTGTAAGGACAGTCACAAATGAGGACATCTCTCTATTGCACTAAATGAGGACATCTCACAGTGACTGTCCCTTGTGTAATTGGCACTTGAATGTATTGAACCAATGTGTTGTTTACTGTATTTTCTATTCATGTGCTAGGTTAAATGTAATGACTGTGGTAATATGAGCTGGCTATTGTTAACAACTCCTTAGGGTCTTTCTCATCTCTTTTTTCCTTGAGGAGGCTAGCTTCACAATGACTATCTTCCTCAACAAAAGTAATCAGGTTTGGCTTATTGGGAATTCATTGTTCAACCAAAAAGGTCTTATAGTCTATAGTCAAATGACTAGCTTCATTATGGTTGTCTTTCACAATTAAAGCAACTGAGTTTAGGTTATTGGGATTATGTTGTTTGACCATTAGATTCTTACAATTTGTAATCAAATATCTTGGTCTGGCACAGTTTTTGCACAAAGTGGTTGTATTTTCATAAACAAGAGCTTGAATTTTGTTTCCTAATTTTGATTTCATAAGATCTTTTGTATAACTACATTCATACATAAGCAAGCAAAAATACACCTATTTTTTTGTCTTTCTCACCTTGTCAGAGTAGAGATATTGTCCCAAGGTTTTCCTTGTCTATTTAAAAATTTGCTCATCCTATAACTCTAGAGGTTGACCAAGCAAATAGACCCACACATGTGTCATACTATTCAAATTTGCCTCTGGTTCAAATCTTGTTTCCATTTGTACATTATCATGTTGTCTTTATAGTGACTGTCCTCATTTGTGACTGTCCTTGTCACAAATGAGGACATCTGATAGTGACTGTCCCTTGTTCTCACCGTTCGCTATCATTTTCATTCTCACCTAGTGCTGTTATTTGAAACCAAGACCTAGGACTCATAACATAGCCCACACACAAATACCAGACAACCTAGTGAGGACAACCAAGCCACACAATAAAAAATCTCCCCACTTAGCCTAGGATCCCTCACTACCCCACTAGGACAAACTAAGAAGTGCCCACACAAAGAGGGTACAAGAACTCTACACCTCTCCACAAGAAAAACCACTACAACCACACATGAAATGCACTATTAGAAATAAGGGCCAACGTCACAGCTTCCCAACCAAACCACACTCTCTTCAAAGTAGAAAGAAGACAAGAAATACGAAACAAACATTGCTATTTCTAATGTTATCAGGAAATATGAAACAAATATTTCTATTTCAAATGTTACACAGTGCCCATCATTTCAAAATGCAGAAACCCTACACTATGCAAAGAACTACCCTACTGATCTAAGAAGTGCCCGCACAAAGAGGGTACAAGCACTCTACACCTCTCCACAAGAAAAACCACTACAACCACACATGGAATCCACTATTAGAAATAGGGGCCAATGTCACAGCTTCCCAACAAAACCACACATTCTTCAGAGTAGAAAGAAGATAGGAAATATGAAATAAACATTGCTATTTCTAATGTTATCAGGAAATATGAAACAAACATTGCTATTGCAAATGTTACATAGTACCCATCATTTCAAAATGCAGAAACCCTACACTATGAAAAGAACTACTATTTCACCTCCTTGTCCGAGAGATGGATTTGTTACAGAGAACGGGCACAAGGAAGATGACAATGAATGGGTACAAGGAAGATGACAACGAACGGCTAGAGCGACAGCGAATGGTGAGAAAATGTGACATTTTTGGCGAATATATGTATCGGATGCCAAATAATTTTTATTTTCACTCAAGCAAACCCGATGACTTCTCAAAATGGGGATTTGAAAAGTGGAATTAGAATGGGAATTTCTAATTCCACCTTTTCAAATGGAAGATGGAATGCTCATTTTTTGGGCAAAATTGGAATTTCAAAATTCCAATTCCTCTTTGTTAAGATGGACACAAACATGGAATATGAAAATCTGAAAATGCTATTCCGAAATATGGGCTCATATTCCATGTACCAAACGGGCCCTTAATGTAAGAGGGTGAAAACCATGGTGGGGATGTCACCCATGAATCTCTTCAGAGAAGTAAAAAGGAGTTGCCCTGTTAGGAGCTTACAATACCCTGTTAAGGGTTCATGAATTAGGAGTGACTAGTACCTTGTTAGAAGTACCAAAAGATCTTTTAGATCTACCTCGCAAGGGGATTTAGAACTCTAGTTAAGAAGTCACCCTATTAAAGGATTTATAAAATGAGACCAGTTAAAGTCCACATTGTTAAAGGTTTTAACTTGCTAAGCTATCAAGTTAGCCTTGAGCACTGAACTCAAATAGTTGATATGGAAATATAAATGCTTGCCTGTCATATCCTCTTCAATATTTGAACTCTGGCACATTGTACTACATCTATCTCTAATCACAAAAACCAAAATCACAATCACAACCCTAAATAATGTGATTTAGTTCACCTTTATACTATAGTTCTTAAGTCAGTTAAGACTTAAAAACATTCCATAAGTGTGCCTAAAGTATTGACCAAACTCATGAAAATCAACACCAGTCATACCTAACAAGTTGACCCAAAATGTCATACAAAAATTTATTACCAAACATCGACAAATAATCAACCACCTTGATCATCTGATCATCAAGAACCAATTGGTGACACAATCGGTTCACACTTATCATATCACCAAAATACTAACTCGCCCAAAACATTGAATTATCGATTGCGGTTGTAGAATTGTAATTATTTGACCTTGGTAACCCACCAGGAACAATTGCACTTCTCAAAGTATCATCTATCTTAGTCACCATGCAAAACATTCTCTATTACCTTCTAGTTCACCAATCAAAATACATGGCTTATTTTCCTTTACCTATCCATCTAGTCAATTATTATTTGCAACCTATTCAAACTTTATGGAGTTTCCATCAATGAAAAACTCATAAACATCAACACTCTACATATCAACCCAAAAATTCATCATAATGACAACAATCTCCCTCTTTGGCATTGATGTTAAGACATAGTGAAAATAAGACTTAGATCACAAGTCAACACTTCTTAACTGATCAATTCCCAACATATTTACATTGTAACAATTTATCCTCCTTACATTGTTTTTAATGCTATCTATACAATTACTCCCCCTTAGACAACAATGACAAAGTGTACCAAAATGAACTTCAAAACTAAAATTACCTTACTTATCACAATCTGTCAAAAACATCTTTGAAATTAGTTTTGGATGACTCTAAAGAACTCTCCCATGATTTCATCAAGTGATCCATAGCATTAATCTTCTCACGCAAAATATAAGCTAACTCCTCCATAGCTTCAAGTGTGCTCATATCAGGTGACCCAAGAGTCACTTTATATTCTCTAACATTTTGTTGCATAACATCTACTGTAAGTATCAAATAGGTTTGCAACTCCAACAATTTAGTTATCCTTCTATCTTGTTCTTCTTGTAGGTTCTTCAACTTGTGATTAACCATTTTCACTTGTGATCCATAGGTAATTACTAATTGAGTAATAGGATCAAAATTAGCTATCAATGAGTTAAGCTCTTTTTGAGATTCATTCCTTTTCAGCTCTAAATCTTTAGTAAATAATGAAAAATTAGAAACTTTGGCAACTAAATTACCAACCTCCTTCAATTTTTACATCACCTTTTTACTTGATCAGTAAGTAGCTTCTTATCAAATACCATTGACTGCATTAGTTCATCAGTCTTCTTCTCATAGTTTACCATTTCCCTATTCATAGAAGCATCTTCCAAAATTGGAACTTGTTTCATAATAACATTTATCAATGTTCCTGTTTTCTCAATAGGTTTTGTATTAGGATCATATTTCACCTCAGGTACAAGATCTTCTAGAATATCCCTAGCTGATATAAGTACTTATTGTTGTTTCTTCTCAGCTCTAAGCTTGTCCATTTTAGCTTTCAACTTCAGTATCTCAAACATTGTCATTAGTTCATTGGGACTCATTTTGGAAACATCATTTGGTCCTTGAAATACCTCAACTTTCTATTCTCCATGTTCATCTTCACTTTCTTCCTCAGGAATAGATATTGATCTTCTTTCCTTCTTCTGACCTGAACTTACAACTAGATGCAGTTTCCTCTTTACTGACTGTGTTGAAACATCCACTTCACGTGTCTCATATTTCTTTACATGTTCACCAGTTGTAACCTTTGTATAAATTTCATCTTTCTTTTGTTCAACTGTAGCAGTTACAATAGGTACTCCACCCTCTATTTCCTAATCCTTTTGTGTTTCTGCTTCACCTGGTGCATCTTCAACATTGACTTATACATCACCAATTAGTTGATTTTCTCCTCTTTGATTGTGTTCTTATGACAGGAGAAGGAGTTTCCTTTAGTACTATGGATCTTCTAGTTTGTATCCTTGTAACCTTACTGGTTGTAGAAGTTACAACCTCTACCTCTTCCACCTCTGCAAAAACAATAGAAGACCCTACCTCCTCAGTCACAAACTTCTTCCTAATTTTATCCATCATTTCCTTTGTAATTACACTCTTCTTGTCTAAATCATCAACTTGTTTCATCACTCTTCTCTCTATCATAGGTTCCATTAATTGTGAATGAATTTTTAGATAGGTTTCTTCATAAGTACCGAACTTGGGGGTATTGGCATCAATCAGTCTAGATAGTAACTCATCAACATGAAGTTATATAATATCACAATCTACCTCAAAACACATCGGTAGAGCCTAATAAGTTCTTGGTTGTAGTTCTTGTACCCTACATGTATCGGTATCCACAATAAATCATATATCTTCTGTGTACTTCTCTACTATACCGATTGGGATCCCCTCTCTCTCATGAATTATTTTCTATAAATATTTGAAATAACCCCACATAGTAATATTAAATTTATCTCCTAACATTCTTATGTAGTCTCTAATCTATACTACTACATGTCTATTGGTCGACCACTAAATCTTACCGATACTGAGGAAGAATATACATACCAACAACGAACCATACTTGAAAGTTTATTTATTATCCTTCTTGATTCTCTCCATGTTCACAAAGAACTAGCTTCTCATAACCTCACATAGGTCATATTGTGCATTCTCCTTTACCATATGATATGCAGCATGAATACCACCACCGGGCACATTGTTTAATCAACTTGATTCATATACTCTATAACCTATCACCATAGATGAAGACTTGACCTTGATATCTTTAATGTCATTGATTGTCATAGCTAATGAACTACAACTGATTGAATACCTGAATGACTTGAAGATTAGTGATTAGAGATCACCGAGTTACTAAAATGATATGTAAGATAATTAAATCAGTCATTATGTTGTCATTGATTTCAACTAGTTTTGACAGTACTAATCATGTTAGTTACAAACATCTGAACATCTGTAAAAAGAGAGAAAAGATGAAGAACTAAGATATCTACATGGAGGAAAGATGGATATGACAAATGAGGATAAGGAATACTTTGAGTAATGTATTGATGAGTCTATGATCTCATATTGTTGACTTGATTATGTTGCATTAATCTATTATGAAGAAGGAAGCAAAATTGTACAAGATAATGTGGTTGGTAAATGAAGACTTTAGTATACACCGAGCCAGTGTAGTGTATACTGAGTGACAGTATTAACCAAGCTTGTATTCACTGACGCATTTCTTTGTTAATTGAGTACAAATGAAAGTATTAAATGCTAAGTTTAGCCAACAGAAAATGATGAGCTGGAAATTGTTATGATTTCGAGATTGAGGATAAAGTTTGTTATGAGAGCCACGACTCACAAAATTCAGAGAAGATCTAAAGGATGGAATTGAAATGTGCTATTGATACAACTGTCGAGGAAGGTTTAAGAGGCAAAATCAATGAAGAAGAATAAGCGACAAAATCTGATGGTTGATATGAAAGTGGTTTATCTGTCTATATAAGAGATATGAGTTTCTTTATTGAAACTATGCTGGAAGAAAGAAGACTGTAGAGATTTTATGTGAATACAGTTTCATGCATGCCTAATTAGACTGGTTGAAGGAGAATTGAACTGCAGAATAGTACCGAGCGTCAAAGAGCTATTACCGAGTGAAAGTAAGTTGAGGAAGTGAATTGAAATATTGATTAGAGGATTTGTATGGGCTTAGAATAGATATGAACATCTGCAACTTGAGTTGTATTGTAATCAGATCAACTACTATTTCAGTTTAACCATTGATACATAAAATCTCCTAACCGAGTGGACTTAACCATCTTATGTTATGCCCCTATGTCATTCAAGGAATGTACATTGTTATCTTATTGACCCCATAGTCAATGCTGGTCGAAAGTTAACTGTTAGTCTTAAATCCTCTAACAAGTTCACACCTAACAATGTGTTTGTAACCTTTAACAGGGTTGGCTCTTCACCGAGCTCACTTCAGAAGAGTGAAAATTATTTTGGGTTACCGATCCCAGGTGGTTTTTCCCTTAGTAGGGTTTCCACGTTAAATCATTGTGTTATGTGTTTCTGTAATGATTGTTTTATTGTCATACTTTACATACTGTATATTTGATTTGGTCAGTAATCAGAGTGAGTTAATTAACTGGTAATCGATAAAAGGCACAGACAGTTTAATAGTTTATTTTACTGAGCTACAAAATTTATTGAAATTATTTTGAGTGTTACATCTTTGTATTTGGGATTGTAGGATAACTGATCTAACTGATTCACCCCCCCTCTTAGTTATTCTAACAATTGGTATTAGAGCATTGGTTTCTTGGAATAGAGTTTTAAGGACTTCAACAGAAATATTATTTGATGTATAAGAGGGAAGTGTCAAAGCTAAATAAGGACAACTTTACTATATGGAAAAGCCAGACAAGACTTCACATATATGGAATTGGATATTCGTCTATAACCTTACTAGACAATGGCTACATACAACCACTGACTGGACCTTTAACTCTTGATCAGTTGAGAGACCGACATGAACACAACATTACTATGATAGAGATTGTTGCTGCTCTATCTGATGCTGAATTTGAGGATGTCAAGACTTGCACTACTGTAAAGAAAATGTGGGATAAACTTGCTCTAGTCTATGGTGGTGATAAAAAGGTGAAGAGAGCCAGAGCTGAAATCTTAAGAGGCAGATTTGATGATATGAAAATGAAGGAGAAAACATAGTACAAGTACTCAAACCACATCAAAGAGGTAGTCAATGCTATCCGAGGAGCTAGTGGTGTCATTGATGAAGATACAATGGTAAGTAAGATTCTAAGAACCTTTTTGCCTACATATGCAATCAGAATATTAGCTATACATGAAATGAGGTCTACACCTAGCAGCACTCTTACTCTTGATAGTTTGATTGGTAAGTTAACAACCTTTGAGTTGAACAATTTTGATAATAGTGTTGTACCATCTGTTGAGTCTTCTTTTATGTCTTCTCTGAAGATCAGTAAATCTAAAAGTAGACATAATATAAGGAATGATAGTGATAGTAATACTGATGATGAGCTTGATGAACATGAAGCTCTTATGTCCCGGAGACTGCCTAAAGGTAAAGGTAGATATAAGGGAAATTTACCTTTAGCTTGTTTTAATTGTAAAGAAGTTGGCCATATTGCTGCTAGATGTCCCAACAGGAAAGAGGAAGATAAAGATAAAGACCGATCTGGTGATGGAAGCTATGGAAGAAGAAACAATAGAGGCTACCAACACTACAACATAAATAACTAAGATCACAAAGATAAGGGAAAAAAGGCATGTTATTTGGTTGAAGATGAGGACACCAACACTGATGATGATGTTGAGGTAGTATTTGTTGCAATGAAAGATGATTCTGAAGAGGAGGAAAGGTATGTAGAAACAACACTAATTTCTAAATTTAGTAAAAATGATACTTGGATCATTGATAGTGGATGTACACATTACATGACTGGTGAAGAAGATAAATTTGATCATCTTGAGCATTATAATGAAGGATCAGTAAAAATGGGTAATGATACACCTTGCATGGTTAAAGGAAAAAGATCTTTATTGATAAATGATAAAATCATATGTGATAATTCTTATTGGGTAAAAGGACTAAATTACAATTTGTTGAGTGTGGCTCAACTTAACAACTCAGGTCACCGAGTGGCTTTTGAAAGCAAGAAGGTGAGAATCTATGATGAAGGTGGAAAGCTTGTCGGAATAGGAGGACAATCAAAAGGTAACTTATTTTATCTTGACAATGCTAAGACTTCTTGTTTATTGGTGAAAAATGAAGATGCATGTTTATGGCATAAAAGGTTATGTCATGTAAATTTTGATAACATGATTAAGATCAGTAAAAAGAGAAAAGTTAGAGGATTGCCTAGCCTAACTAAACCTGATCATGTTATGTGTCATCAATGTCAAAAAGGGAAGATGAAAAAATATAGTTTTAAAAGTAAAGACTATTCAACAAAAATAATATTGGAGTTAGTTCACACCGACCTCTGTGGTCCCATGAGAACTCAAAGCTACTATGGTGATAGATACTTTACTTTTCTTGTTGATGATTATACTAGATTGATGAATGTCATGTTTTTAAAAGAGAAATCTGAGGCATTTAAAATGTTTAAATGGTACAAGGCTAAAGTAGAAAAAGAAACCATAAAAGAACTGAAATGCTTGAGGTCTAATAGAGGTGGTGAGTTTATTTATGATGAATTCACTAACTATTGTAATGAGCATGGCATCAAAAGACATGTTTCTGCACCTAGAACACCCCAACAGAATGAGATTGCTGAAAGGAGAAATAGATCTATTGTTGATTGTGCAAGAACACTGATGATAGAGAAAAATGTTGCACAGATATATTGGAGAGAAGCAGTTAGCACAACTGTATATGTCCTGAACCAAGTTCAACTAAAGAAAGACACAAACAAGACACCCTACGAGTTATGGTTTGGATACACACCGAGTCTAAGTTACTTCAAATTTTTTGGTAGCAAATGTTTTATTATGAAAGATGATAGGAATAGGAAATTTGAATCTAAAGGTGATAAGGGAATATTCTTTGGATATTCTACTAAAAGTAAAGCTTACAAGTGTCTGAACAAAGTTACTAATAAGATGATTGAAAGTGCTAATGTCAGAGTTAATAAATTTGGTGATAAAAATGATGAAGAAAGCATTAAGGAGTATGAAGACTATGGTAGATTTGCTTATGTTGAACATCTAGAGTACCTACCGAAGCCACAGGATGAGTCGACTGAGCATCATGAAAATAACACCGAGGAACAACAAAGGGAAACCGAGGATCAAGAAGAAGTTGTCGAGCAAGGAAATGAACCTGAATAGAATGAAGAACAAAGAAGAGATCAAGTGCTAGCAAGATTTGTCAGAATACATCATCTTGAGAATCAAATCATTGGAGATAGGGAAGCAGGCATGATGACAAGAAGTAAGTTAAGACAAAATGTATGCTTAGTTTGTGAGTTTGAACCTAAGAATGTTAAGGTTGCACTTAATAATGATGAATGGATCAATGCTATGAATGAAGAGATTGAAAAAATTGAGAAAAACAAGACATGGACTTTAGTACCTAGGCCGAAAGATAAAAATGTTATTGGTACTAAATGGATTTTCAGAAATAAGCTGAATGAGAATGGAGAAGTTACAAAGAATAAAGCTAGACTTGTTTGCAAGGGATATGCACAAGAAGAAGGTATTGATTATGGTGAAACTTTTGCACCTGTTGCTAGACTAGAAGGAGTCTTCATGTTACTTGCATATGTTGCACATAAGAAATTTAAGGTCTTTCAAATGGATGTTAAGTCAGCTTTTCTGAATGGAATACTAGAGGAGGAGGTCTACATAGAACAACCAGAAGGATTTGTTGATCCGAATAAAAAAGACATGGTATGTAAACTGCACAAAGCTTTATATGGATTGAAGCAAGCACCAAGAGCATGGTATGAAAGGTTACATACTTATCTTTTAAGTATTGGTTTTGTAAGAACTAGTGAAAACAACAATTTGTACATGAAAGGAGGATTTGATGATACTATTTTGATTGCTGAAATATTTGTGGATGATATAATATTTGGAGGACAAGATCATATTTGTAAATCTTTTGCTGATGAGATGAGAAAGGAATTCGAAATGTCAATGTTTGGAGAGATTAAATTCTTTCTAGGCTTGCTAGTTATTCAGCAGAATGATGGAATTTTCATCACACAATCAAAGTACATTAAGGAAGTATTGAGAACATTTGGCATGGAAGATGCTACACCAGTAGGAACACCGATGGTTACAAGCTGCAAATTGACAAAATATGATGAATCTACAGAGGTAATTAGACATTGTACCGATCTATGATTGGTAAACTGATGTATGTAGTACATAGTAGGCCTGATATTGCACATGCAGTGGGGATTGTGGCTAGATTTTTTGCCAATCCAAAGGATTCACATATGGTTGCAATGAAAATAATCTTGAGATACCTAAAGAAAACAAAGGATTATGGTTTATGGTATCCTAAGGAAGGAAAATTTGAACCAAGATTTTACATCGACATAGATTGGGCTAGAAATATAGATGGCAATAAGAGCACAACCAGAGGAGCATTTTTCTTTGGTCAAAGACTTGTAATTTGGACAAGTAAGAAACAACCTTGTATTTCTCAGTCTATTGCTGAAGCAGAGTATGTTCTTGTTGCTACAAACTGTTCAAACATTTCTTATATCAAACAAGTGTTGGAAGGGATGAATGAGGTAATCACTAAGCCGGTGATTATATATTGTGACAACACTAGTGCGATAAATATTTCTAAGAATCTTGTGACATATTCAAAGACAAAGCATATATCAATTAAGTATCACTACTTAAGAGATCAAGTACAAGAGAAGCAAGTCAAACTGGAATATGTTACATCAAAGGAGAAACTTGCTGATATTTTTACCAAGCCTCTACCAAAGGACACTTTTGAATACTTGAGGACTAGACTTGGGGTCCATCCCTTGTCTACCGGTCACTAATATGATCTCAAGGTTGCATCAGCCTATTCTTATCAGAAGATCATTCATGTTGATGCAACATAGCTCACACCTTGGATTATGTCTAAGGTTGTGAAATATTTGAGGAGCTAGAACAGAGAATTTGCATATCAGTATACAAAGATACATTGTTTGCACCAAACAACAGAGAGTTACTTGGCTCTTGCAGAGCTGTATGTTTTATGTTATTCTTTGGCATTGTTGTCAAAGGGAGAGATAAACAATATGAGAGATAAATAGAGAGATCTAAGGGAGAGATAATCTGAGAAATTTAGGGAGAGATTTGAATATTTGTTGCTGAGAACATAAGGAATATGAGAGCTAAAAAGATCAAATCCGCAGAGGAGAGTCTGCACTTGTAATGCTGTTATGTAATGTAGTGATTAAAATATTAAATATCAAGCTAGGAAGAGCTTACCCAGCTACAACATTTACTTACATAATTGTAGAGCACATGTTTGGTATGTGTATGGCATATTTTCATATTGCGTGTGTTGCCATCAATGCCAAAGGGAGAGATTGATGAACTACAACTAATTGAATACTTGAATGATTTGAAGATCAATGATTAGAGATCACCGAGTTACTAAAATGATATGTAAGATAATTAAATCAGTCATTATGTTGTCATTGATGTCAACTAGTTTTGACAGTACTTATCATGTTAGTTACAAACATCTAAACATCTGTAAAAAGAGAGAAAAGATGAAGAACTGAGGTATCTACATGGAAGAAAGATGGATATGATAGATGAGGATAAGGAATACTTTGGGTAACATATTGATGAGTCTATGATCTCATATTGTTGACTTGATTATGTTGCATTAATCTATTATGAAGAAGGAAGCAAAAATATTGTACAAGACAATGTGGTCTGGTAAATGAAGACTTCAGTATACACCAAGCTAGTGTAGTGTATACCGAGCGACAGTATTAACTGAGCTTGTATTCACTGATGCATTTCTTTGTTAACCGAGTATGGATGAAAGTATTAAATGCTTAGTTTAGCCAATATAAAATGATGAGCTGGAAATTGTTATGATTTCGAGATTAAGGATAAAGTTTGTTATGACATCCACGACTGACAAAATTTGGAGAAGATCTAAAGGATGGAATTGAAATGTGTTATTAACATAACTGCTAAGGAAGGTTTAAGAGGCGAAATCAATGAAGAAGAATAAGAGGAAAAATTTGATGGTTGATATGAAAATGGTTTATATGTCTATATAAGAGATGTGAGTTTCTTTATTGAAACTATGCTGGAAGAAAGAAGACTGTAGAGATTTCACGTGAATACAGTTTCATGCATGCCTGATCAGACCGGTTAAAGGAGAACTGAACTGCAGAACAGTACTGAGTGTCAGAGAGATATTACCGAGTGAAAGTAAGTTGAGGAAGTGAATTGAAATATTGATAAGAGGATTTGTATGGGCTTAGAATAGATCTGAACATCTGCAAATTGAGTTGTATTGTAATCAGATCAAAAACTATTTTAGTTTAACCATTGATACAGAAAATCTCCTAACCGAGTGGACTTAACCGTCTTATGTTATGCCCCTATGTCATTCAATGAATGTACATTGTTATCTTATTGACCCCATAGTGAATGTTGGTCAAAATTTAACTATTAGTCTTAAATCGTCTAACAAGGTCACACCTAACAGTGTGTTTGTAACCTTTAACAGGGTTGGCTCTTCACCAAGCTCACTTCAAAAGAGTGAAAATTATTTTGGGTTACCGGTCCCAGGTGCTTTTTCCCTTAGTAGGGTTTCCACGTTAAATCATTGTGTTATGTGTTTATGTGATGATTTTATTATTGTCATACTTTACATACTTCATATTTGATTTGGTCGGTAATCACATTGAGTTAATTAACTAGTAATCGGTATAAGGCACAAATAGTTTAATAGTTTATGTTACCGAGCTGTAAAATTTATTGAAATTGTTTTGAGTGTTACATCTTTGTATTTGGGATTGTAGGATAACTGATCTAACTGATTCACCCCCCCTCTTAGTTAATCTATCAATAGCACATTGATCTTGTTTTGACTGTGTTAGGCGAGTGACCTCATCAACATGAATTGTTCATAGAATAGGTACACCATCAGTCATGCACAACCCTGTTATCGCATAAATAATTTCCTTGGTAATGTTATGCAACCTATCCAACCATAAGAACTGATCATGAATATTACTCAAAACATATCTGATCCAGTTGGGTTTGAAGTCATCGGGTAGGTTTACTACACAAGTAAAAACCTTATATGTCAAATGCTCGTGTTCATCCTTCAATCCCGAGTCATTACATAGTTTGATATATGCATTGAAGATAGAATTAGAACCAAGATCCTCAATCTTACAATGGATAAATAATCTTATATCCTCAGTCAACAACACACGATGGGGTACGAAAGATAAAGCCCATGTGGGATCATTCTCTACCACGTTCAAAGGATGCAACTTAAATACTGGCCTTTATTCCTTAGTAATATCAACCAATATTGGAGTGTCCATAATGCCAAAAATATTTTTCTTCAAAAAACACATAATAGAACCTTTGCAACACATACAAATATCACTTTGTTCTTTAATAAGGGTTCTTCAAACACCACTTCAATTATACCACAAGATCACAACTATTTGTCCACAATCACTTTGAATCACCTTAGAATCGCTGACAAGTGCTCTATTTATCTCATAGAATACATTGTGACAAATGAAATTTGATTTTTCCCTTTTAATGTTCACTTACAAGTAATAACAGTCAAATAGTACCTTTAACCAGTTGCAACGGTTAACATAAGAGGTCACTGTATCAAAAGAAAACATTATGCAATCGCATAGAATCATATGCAATACAAGATTCTTCATCATATTCTTTCATATCATCAATAAGCATTTAAATATTTTGATAAATCTTACCGCGCACTCAACTTAGGGGATCGGTTATAGATCTTACTTGATTTTCTCCCCCTAAGCCAATAGATTTGACTTAGTCTGATGATGAAATATCTACATTACATGATGTTGTGGAGCTCTTTGTCAATTCAGAAGAATTAAATTCACCTTTCTTATCCCATGTTTCCTTCATTTGCTTTCTGATTTCTTTGACATTTGCAGTCTTCTTGCCTTTATCATTAACATGCATATGCAACAGTTGTTTTTCAATGTTTTTCTTCTTAGCTCTGCAAGATCTAGCAAGATGTTCAATCTTATTGCAATAGTGACACACCATACATGTTTGTCTCCACCGTCCAACATTGCCTCTACCAATTCTCATCTTGCAATTCATTGTTGTGTGTCCATAATTATGACAACTAGAAAAGGTAACATCCAATCAGTTGCTTTGTTCATTAGGTCTCTGGTGGTAGGATTTATATGGCCTTTGATTGTTGATTTTACCCCTATACTCATTAGCCTTATGACCATACTTGTTGCAATGATAACAATTACCATGAAAGATATTAGATCTAGCATTGTAACATTCATATCTACAATTAAAAAAAATCAGATTTAGGAGTAGGTGTGTTAGGTCTATTAGGTCCAATAGGTCTAAACCTATATACATTAGTAACATGAACTTCCTTGTGGCAATTGAAACATACTAGTCTATAATTACTCTTACCAGATTTGTTTTTACTCACCTTAGGTATAGACTCTCCTTTTGCATGGATCTCCTTTGTACCAAATGAGTCACCTATTTCAAAATTTACAAACCCTAAACCTAGTTTCTCACCATTTCTCCTTTGGTTTGAGAGTTGTTCATCAAGCTTAGCAGAACTCTTATTGAACTTGTCCAACAAGTCATTGTCTCCCTTCAATTATCCTTTAAGATTTTCATTCTCTTTCCTCAGATTCTTGTTTTCTCTTATGTCATTGGTATTTTATTTATTTGTATCATGTAGGTGTTCATGAAAAATAACTTCTTGTTCAAATATGAATAGTTATTCCATCTTGTCTTTTAGGATGTCATCTTTAGCTTTGAGAGAACCTTCTGCAACCCTCTTGACTTCATCTGCAACTTTCCTTTCTTCTATCTCTTGACCCATTTTCATTGAGAATCTTTCCAACTCCCTCTGCACGTTCTTCTTTTCTTGCTTTAGTTGTTCCATCATCTTATGCATGTCCTTGTTGTCCAAGTAGCTAGATGCTCATTCTCCAAGACCACAAATTCTACCCCATATTAATTAGATCTACTCTACTCTGATAGGTATTCAATGAGATCTTGAATCTCATTCAATTGTTCAAACAACTCATCTCTTAGCCCTAGAGATCTTCAACTGCTCCTTGAGTTTCTCAATTATATCTTCAGCCTCTGCAAGTTACCTTCTATAGTACTCCATGTTCTCCTAAAGGATCTCTCCCAAGTTGTTAGGCTTCTTCAAGGGAACTGATCTCTAATACCATTTTTTAGATATAATAGCCACTGAGAGAGGGGGGGTGAATCAGTGCATGCAGGTAATGAACTAATTTAATCAACAATTTGATTATTCTTATAAACAACTTCCAAATAATCAAACATGCAAGTGTAACTATTCAATAGAAGTAAAACAATTCAAGCATTCACAAAGCATAACACATAACACCACTATTTTTATCATGGAAACCCTTGTAAGAGGGTGAAAATCATGGTGGGGATGACACCCATGAATCTCTTCACTGTAGTAAAAAGGAGTTTCCCTATTAGGAGCTTACAATACCTTGCTAAGGGTTCGGCCTATTAGGAGTAAATAGTACCTTGTTATAAGTACCAAAAGATCTATTAGGATCTACCTCGAAAGAGGATTTAGAGCTCCAATTAAGAAGTCACCCTATTAAAGAATTTATACAATGAGACATTTTAAAGTCCACATTGTGAAAGGTTTTACCTTGCTAACCTATCAAGTTAGCCTTGAGCACTGAACTCAAATAGCTGATCTGGAAATGGCATTGCTTGCCTGTTAGATCCTTCTCAATCTCTGAACTCTGGCACTCTGTATTGTCTCTATCTCTGATCACAACAACCAAACTCACAATCGCAACCCTAAATCATGTGATTTAGTTCACCTTTATACTATAGCTCTCAAGTTGGTTAAGACTTTAAAAACATTCCATAAGTCAGCCCAAAGTATTGATCAAACTCATGAAAATCAGTGCCAATCATACCTAACATGTCAGCCCAAAATGTAATACAATTTTTTATTACCAAACATCGACAAGTAATCAACCGCCTTGATCTTCTGATCATTAGGAACCAATTGGTAACACAACCGGTTCACACTTATCATATCACCAAAATACTAACTCATCCAAAACATTGAATTATCAGTTACATTGTAAAATTATAATTATTTGACCTTGGTAACCCACCAGGAATAATCACACTTCTCGAAGTGTCATCTATCTCAACCGCCATGCAAAACATTCTTCTTACTACCTTCCGGTTCACCAATCAAAATACTTAGCTTATTTGCCTTTACCTATCCATATATTCGATCTGTGTCTGCAACCTATACAAAAAGTTGTAGAGTTTCCATCAATAAAAAACTCATAAACATCAACACTCTGCGTCTCAACCCAAAAATCCATCATAATGCCAACATATAGACTATCTTATTGCATACCTTTCTCTTCATAAGTATTGCACTCCAATTGCCTCTTGAATTACTTGCCAAATGAAGAAATCGATCTTTCTTATATATGTGTTAGAATCTTAGAATGAATAAAAGCCCGAAGTAAAAACACCAAATCCTAATTTCAAGACCAATTCTAGTAATGTTAAGGCCAACACTTTACTCTCCCAAAATTTCAACCAAAATCCGTTAGCCACATACTTCAACCAAAATTGCCCCCAATTTTTAGGGAACTGGGATAATAGGTCCCTAATATTAGATCTAGAATTAATATTGGGATTGATGACATTTAAGTATGGATTAAAGTTCTTTGAATTTAAATATAGGATAGAACCTCAAATAAGCTTGAAATGATATAGGATAAAGGGCGCAATAAAATAAGGGCCCAAAGAGGAGTGTGTTTAAATTTAAAATAGGTACAAGTCATATTCTTGAGTTGAATAATTTAAAGCTAGAAATGGTCCCAAAAATGCTTAGAATTTTGGGAAACTAGAATAAGTTCTAGAAGAGTGTAAAATTGGACTCATTAATTAAAGGAGTATAATTTACATCACTATATTTAACCCTCACTTTAGTGGTCATATGACACTATGTGCATATTCAACCTTAAGTACAAAAAAGTATACATTCATGAGAAAGGATATTCTCAAAAAATCTAAATGAAACCTCCAATGTAGAAAATACCAAAAATCTAACATTAGGAATTGCATAATGCAAAAGCACTTTGTTGGTGAAAATTGCAATCACCTAAAATCAACTAAGAGTGATGAAATTCAAGGGTAGCTATATGACACCCCTTGTTTCTTCTTTCTTATTTAGGATGTATAAAAAGGGTATCATGTTTACAAAGTTGAATTATTAAAATAAGTGATGAAAATGTGTTTGGTAGAGTCATTTATCAAAACAATGTCATGTCAAAGATCATTGGGTAAGGAGTAGAATCGAACCAAAATCCAAACACAAGTAACATGAAAATAAAATTTATCTAGCTCAACTTATGATGAAATGTTTGAATTATGCTAAATTAGAGTATAGAGAGGATTTACCTTTTAAATAGTAAACATTAAATTATTTATTTGTCTTATTCACTTTTGTCTCTAGTATGGAGTGGTCCATACTACTTTTATATCAAGATGCCATGTAATAAAAACCCTCATCCCACCAGGATGGAAGTCTTGAGGCAAATCAACATGGAGGGTAGCCAAACGCACAAGGTAGGCCATTCTCACATTTCTATGTATTCAATTTTTTATTACGAGTTTAATTTTCTACAAATTGACCTACATCAACCTATGGATCCATTTATTTGGGTGTCATGGTCCCATTTGGGCATCATGGTATCATATGGGCGCCATGGTCCCAAATGAGCACCATGGTCCCATCTAGACACCATAGTCCCAAATGGGTATCAAGGTACACACATAGGATGCCATATGGAAATTGATGTGATTGAATAGAAATGACGCAAGATTACTAATAAAAACTCTTTTTTTTCTATTCACAAACCCCTCTTGGAATGTGTGAGCACACAGGTGGGCACATCTACACATACTTGTGAGATTAGGATACATATCTTCCTCCTAATACACACATACATTTATTAGAGGTAGGATTATTATGTGTATACCATATACCTACTATGAGATATAATGATATTATGTTAATGGAACTAATGGAGCAAAGGAACATCAATGCTCCTATATTCTATTTTTTTTCATGATAGATGATTATTAATCTCAAGAATGTATATTATATTCTATAACCTTTTATACAGGAATCTGTGAGAGAGGAGTGGGAAAATTCTCATATTCTTATTGCTGAAAATTAAATCCATTGCATAGTTGCTAAAGATAGTACATATATTCATACAATAGTTGATGGCGATGATTGGGGATATTCTTATCTTTCGTAGGAGGATCATTGCATAATTGCATTGGTTGTAGCATATGATGGATGAGGTACACAACTAGTCAAGGTCAACATACTATCTGAGAGATGGAGGAGCACAAGATCGTTTAAACGAGGGGATAGACCATTATAGCTCACCTCTATTATGGCCTCAACAAATGCATACATGATACAAGAGTATCCAAGAAAACCAAAAATTGACATCACACAAAATCATTTTCAAGTTTTTTTTAAGTTTTGGTTTAGTTTTGTGGTCTCGTTGGCATCTCTCCACCAACTTGCAGAGTTTTATTTTCACCATATTGTCAGCTATGGATCTGGGACTATAGAAGATGACTCTTGAGAGCGTGAGACATGAAATTAAAATTTCAACTAGCTCTATGACTTTAGTGCATAAAACTCTTAAATCCATATGATCTCATATTAGAAGTTAGAGTCGCTATTGTCCTGGTTAATGTATATGCAAAATATGGATATATAGACAATCATGTGAGCTAATGAAATTGAGAGATCAAATGTGACATTGTTAGACTTAAATTGAGGAAATTATATTTCTTTATAGCGCTCGAGAATGAGATAACTTGGGGTTTTTCGATGAGAAAGTTGAAGATTAGAGGTCATGGAAGAGACTCTGTATTTTCTTGTAGCAAATCTTAGACTTTTCGTAATAGCACAAAGAATTTTGAAGAAACTTGATCGAGCCTATTGGAGGTCTACACAACATGATAATTTAGTGTTATTGATAGAGTTGATAAAAGGTGGTCATATCAAGAACGTTAGGCCATTTTGGTATTATGAAATGAGATAGTTATTCACGCCTTTCAAAGAAAGCTTGTTGAAAAGTATTTTATGGAGGGGAGGGGGAGAATGTAAAAGCAACAAGGGGGATATAGGGAGAAAAGGTGTGAAGAAAACAAAGAAAAAATAAAAAGAAGACATTAAGGAGGGAAAGGAAGACTGGCTGCTAGGAATAGAGGGTTCACATTAACCATATTTTTCATATTGAGTAATGTAAGTAGTGTGAGACGAGGTTGAGAGGAAGTGGAGGAAAGAAGGGAGGTTGCAAAAAAGGAGGGAGTTAATGATGATAGAGCTACACGGGTGGGGGAAGAAAAACAAAAATGGCCTCTGAATAGTAGGATAGAATAATGATACATGGGGTTGTGTTGCAAAATAGACAAAGATAAAGAGGGCACCAACAAAGGAAAGGAGGGATAAGTTGAGTATAGGATTTTGTTTGCATTATTTAAATCGAAGATTGCAAGATATAGGACCCTTAGAAAAGAGCATAAAAACAAATACAAAGAATAAAAGTGCGATAGTATGGTTTAAAGGAGGGAGAGTTGTGTAGTGTTCAAGGAGAGCAAGAATTGGGAAGTACACAAGGAACCATTCATATTGTGATGTAGGTGCGAGAAGAGAGAGGTCATGTGAAGGCTATAAGTTGCAAAATGCTTTTCTAATGTAATCTATGTTGATGAATTGATTAAAGTGATGAATTTTTGTTGCAATATATGTTTGGATAATATTTATATTTATGGTAGAATGTTTCTAGTATGAAATGGTTAGTTGTGGTTGAGTTTTATAACGCAAGTAGATTTTATGCACCAAAAATTATTCTCCATCAATATGTTATGAGGGGTACAACCCGATAACATGTACATTACTCTAGGTATGGGTACATAACATGCACTTGAGTAGTGAGTTGTCCTATTGTGATTCCAACTTCTTATCCACAAGAAAACATGTATCCATGTTGGAGACCATGACTGTGAAGGGATTTTCTATACTAGAGAGTGGTGTTTGAGAGACTAGAGGTTATGGACATCACATGGAGGTCATAAGGGACCATGACAATGCGATCAGAGCAACAGGTGCAACTACCAAGGATGTAGTCGGACCAACTTTTTTTGGGTCACCATAAGGAAATTGTTATGATTGAGGGACATGGTAATTTGGCCAGATATAAAGAGTTATCACTCTAGTACATATCAACATGTAGTATGTTAATAGTGCTACGATACTTGTAGCTAAACTAAGATTGACATCACTGATTGTTTCTCGTAGTGATCCAAATGATGAATGGGATGAAAACCTAGTCTTTGATGAGGATGAGTTTACATGAGGTGGTAGAGAATTCATTATCTTGCCCCATATTTCCTAAGGGCCACTCTATTGGAAATCTAAGGCCATGGGCTAAGTTAGCGCATGATGAAAAGGAAGAGGATGGAGATGAGGATGAGGATCCAAAGAAGTATGAGTGTCATACTAAGTGCCATGAGTGGTGTAAGCACCATACTTAGGATCACAAGCATCATACTTAGGATCAAGATCCATGGTTGTCAAAGGATAGAGGGAAGAGAATAAATGGCAAAGATGATGATGTCTACCATTCTCGAGACCTTCCTCTTAAGCACATCTATCATCATTGCTAACTCCTATTTTGAGATATTGAGCCATCACGAGCATGGAGGAATGAGAAAAGATGTTACTATTTCATCTCCAGGTACATCACATACCATAGTATTTCAAACTCCTACTTCAATTAACCCTAAATGGAGAAAGGGAGATCTAGAAAAGAAATTATATTGGTACTTTGATGAGCTTATATGTTTATTTTGGTTTCAATATATAGAATGATATATTTGATTCCATACAAGTATTTTCTTTCTTATAGTTGGAACAAATAAATGGTGTGACTTTGTGAGATGTGTCAACAAAGGGATTTACTATTGTGTGGGCTTATAGTAGTCAATGCAAACTAGTCCTTAGACATAGCATAGTGTGGTGAGACACAAGGATATATTGAATCCCATGAAATAGATGTGAGAATACTTTGAAACTGTACAGGATGAGGTGGAGCGAGACAAGCCTTTAAGGAGTGACTACATTGTGAGAACATCAAGTTCAGGGTAAAGGCAACAAGATTTGCAAGTTTTATCGAGGGGACGGATAAGAGAAGCATGTATAGGAGTCACTCACAATCCATAGTCTCTCATAGATATTCCTCTAATCCACAACTAGTACCTGAGGGTTCTGCCAACTATTGTCACCAGGCTGGTGAGATGTATCAGGATTGTACACCACATTTTGTTTCAGTGTTGGTTTTGTTGTATATATTGTATCAAAAATTATTCCATATATCTATGATTTTTTGAGGTATTTTACATATTTGTGATTTAATGCAAAGCAATGCGCTATATTGCTCTAATTAAATGCAACAATCATGATGGTAAACGTGTATGTCTAAATTAATACAATTCTACTTTTTTAAATAACCAATGTGTTGTGCTTAATAAATATCGCCACTATTAAATTGATACGTGGGGGTGCTCCCTCAATAGTGGATTACACTTACACTTTGAATTTTGATACATACACAACAAGTTATGAGTTTCAAACTAAAAATATATTTAAATTGTAATTAACTCGACTTTAAATCTTAATAAAATAAAAATATTCAATATAATGACATGAAACCAATTGCAATCACTAGATGTTGGTGTTACAAACCTAAATTTGAAAGAATCACATTTTATCCCTTTTAGGAAATAAAGTTATATGAAATGAATATTACTCTTTAAAAATGGTGTTTATTGTTAAAAACTAGTTTTCAAAGGAGATGGAAAAAATGGATACAAATTGATTCTAAAAAAAATCAAAAAAATATATTGAGAATCTTCACACAAAATGTCACAAACCACTAGTTTACATCATCTTCATATTCCAAACGATTTAGTGGCAATAGATGCCTGAATGTGAAGTTTTTTTTAAATGTTTGTTTCCATGTCAAAGTTGGCTAAAAAGTGTAACCCACTATGGTCAGGTCACCAATGTGTGATTTAAATCAAACAACATTTTAAGTGTTTAACTAAATGTGATGAATGATGATGTAATATTCTCATGTCTATGGTAAATGTCATTTGATCAAGCTAAGTTATTTTCTAACTAAATACAACATGATTTAACTAAAATGATATATAGAATATTAGATTATATTCTACCTTAAAACCTAATTTTCTAATCTATGAAAAAATAAACAACAAAATGAATACAAGACAACCTAAAATTTTGTCATGAATGAAGCAATGTGCACTAAATAGAAAGAGAATTTAACTGTCTAACATAACATGCTTTAAAGACGAAAATGTTAGCATACCATTCACAAAGAGAGAGAGGGGGGGGGGGATTTAATCATAATATTTTCATATATGTGTATAGCATTAATGGGATCCTTTAAAGGCACGCCTTCCATGTATGCTAGGTCGTAAGCACCTAATCCATAGACTTCAATGATGATATATGGTCCAAGCCAATTCAGGCTTATTTTTCACTTAGAAAAATGTTTATGTTGTATTGATTCTCATAAAGCACTAAGTCACCAATTGAGAAATAACATTTAATAACTCAGTTGTTATAGTTTTGTTGCATAGTCTTTTGATAAGCTTTGAGATTTTCAAGAGTGTTTACATGTTCACCAAGCATTCCAAATTATTGAATATGTTGTTCTGTATGAGAATTGTTGACAAGGATACCCTTGAGAGAAACACATAATGAAGGAATCTCTAAATTTAAAGACATAATTGCATCACTATTGTAAATGAGGTTATAAGTAGTATTATCCACAGTTATAAAATACTAATTCGATAGGCCCACAAATAGTAGGACAGTTAAGTATGTCAATCATAGGATAGTAAGGAGTAGAGAAGTGATGTTAAATGTGATATTTGCCAAGGAACTTATTCACGTCTTTGTTTTTAAATGATGCAACATTATTAGAAATCAATGTGGAAGGTAAACCAAATTGGGAGATGATATTGGCAAGGATGAATTGGAAAATTACTTCAATAGTCATATATTGAAGTGGAATGGTTTCAACCCATTTTGTAAAGCAATCTATAGTGATGATAATGAATGCATGTCTTGAGAAGGAGAATAAATTTCACCAATAAGATTCAAACTAGATAAGGAAAATGGCGAAGGGGCTACCTGAGCTCTACCTGAGCTCTAAGTTATTGGGCAGGAGCATGGGTCAAATTATTGTGTTGTTGACACTAATGACATTTTTGACAAAGGCAAAGGAATCTTTTTCCATAGAATTCCAATAGTGACTCATAAGAAGCATTTTTTTCAGACTAAAGATTCACCACCAAAATAACCCCAACAAGAAATTGAATGTGCTTCGCCAAGGAAAATAGGGATCTCTGGTTTGTTGAGATAACAAAGAAGAAGACCAAGGATCTTTGATTTATCGAGGTAACGAAGAAGAAGAAGATTATTATAGCCTCTTCTATAGAGAACATTGGATATAATGATGTATTGTGCTTTGTGTTTGTAAATTTGAGCTCTAGTGTTTTCACTTGTAGGATCGAGAAAAGTACCAATGCACTATTATCGAATAATATGGGAGTTCCACTCATTAGAATCCATGTTAAAACAACAAGAAATCTCACTAGAGCTATCAGTAATAATAGGTGAAATAAGATTCTAGATGATAATTCATAGCCCGTAGATTGGTCCTTGAGAGATATACAACACTTGTCATTGCAATCACGTGTTGATTAACTTTCTGTGGAATAGGTACAATGGTGTAAGGAGAAAAGTTCTTTACAAGAATAAGATGGTGTCACAATATTGAGATACTTTACTTTGTTTTCCTTGATAGGTTTCAACTACTTATATTACAACCAATCATGAATCACCAAAGATGCACAAGTGTTTAATTTTTAAGGATAAAGTTGTACATATACCAGCTATAAGGGTTTTGTATTCATCAATGTTGTTGGTACACAAGAAATTGAGGTAATAGGATAGAGAAATTAGCTTTCCTACAAGAGGTACTAATACAACATTGACTTTACAACTAGTTTGACATCTAGATCCATAAAAAAATAAATCATGTCATATCTACATCCAAAGTGGGGAAAGATCATGAGATGGGTATTTGGCTCGATTGGTGAGAGTTTCTTGTCCAGTAAAGCATGAGGTCATGAGGTCTAGTCTCCCAAGCACATGGTATCCAACAACATGTCATGCCAACTTCACTGGTCACATTAAAATTTTTACCTAATGCATTATAGTTTATAAGGGGAATTACTCAATTCTTGTAGTCTAAAAAGAAAAAGGAAAAAAAGGGAGGAAAAGATCATTAGGAATGTATTTGAATAGGAAGAGTAAAACGTAAAGGAGTATCAATTAAGTGGTCAACCATTTAGCTTCCCCTTTAATTGTTTAAAAAACAAACTTAAGGTCAAATTCAATTAACAACACAACCCATTTAACTAAGCGTCCTAAAAGATCTATTTTAGAGAAGAGATGCTTCAAACAATCAAATTTAACAAGTGTTTCAACATTAAGAAAGTAATGTCTTAACTTTTGAGTTGCAAAAATAAGAGCAAGACATAAGTTCTCTATTTCAATCATAATCGAGTAAAGTACAACTTATGTCATACACTAACATTCCTTGCCATTATCATAATGTTGTGCCAATAAGGCTGCAAGAGCATTAGATGAAAGTGGTAGTATAGAGAAGGAAAGGATGATTAGGAATGACAAATTATAGATAGGATGATTGCTATCGTTAGGAATGTACCTAAATAGGAAGAAGGTAAAGGAGTATCAATTAAGTGGCCATCCATTTAGCTTCCCCTTTAATTGTTTAAAAAATAAACTTAAGGTCAATTAACAACATAACCCATTTAACTAAGCATCCTAAAAGATCTATTTTAGAGAAGAGAAGCTTCAAACAATAGAAACAATAGCATAAATTTTCTTTGTGTTTACTTCCATGCCTTGATATGAAACAATCAATCCCAATAGTTTTCCATTAACAACACCAAAAACATATTTTCCAAGATTCAAATGCATGTTATATTTGTGAATACTTTTAGGGATTTGGCAAAGGATCTTAACATGACCTTAGCAGAAAATGCATTTAGCTAAGATATTATCAACATACACTTCTAGGATTTTATGCATATAGTGATGAAAGGTTAGTATCATAGCACATTGATAGGTGGCACTAACATTCTTTACAAACCAACAAAATGTTTCCCAAGGTGTTAAATGTTGTTTTATATTGATCTTGAGAATTCATAAAATTTAGTTGCATCCAAAAAAACCATACATAAAAAACAATAAAGCATGACATGCAATAGAATCAACTATCATGCCAGTATTTGGAAGAGGAAAATCTGCTTTTAAAAAAGCTTTATTAAGATCTCTAAAGTAGATCCACATTCTAATCGTATTGTATGGTTTAGCAATGACTACAATGCTTGAGATCCAAGATGTGTGTGTTGTTTATCTCAATAGATGTTAGTGAATTGACAAATAACAATTCATATACTGAAAGGAATAAATTATGTTTCAAATAATTTACTTTGTTTTCTTGACATGTGTTCATCTAAAATGGTGCTCTAGTTGCATTTTGCTATAAATATAAAAGTAAAAAGTTTGTATAAATCAACAAACTGAAAAATAAAGTTAGATCAAAGACAAACATGTTGCTAAAGATATCAAATAATTGATTAGTAAATAAAATTTTGAACATAGCAAAATAGTGTGACAATTTCAATTATATACCTATAAACATTAATAACATAATTTTTAAATTAATAATATTTTTATATTATTCAATCTCTTCATAAAACTCTTAAATATCTAGTTCTTTTAAGATTCTATTGATCTTTGTAACACTCTTTCATACATAAATATAAGATTAAAAAATATAAAAATTATAATTTTTATTTTTATTTTTTAAAGATGTAATAGTATAGCGTTAAATATGTTATCTTTTAGTATAATATATTACCTTGTTCAAGATTTGAGAAAGTTGACTTTCTTACATTAATTAATTATTTTTGGAATGTGCATTGTGTACATTAATAAATTCATTTCAGGAATGTACTTTGTATAAGACAACATTTCCATTACACTACATAGTAAATATTCAGCTTTAGTATTTATTTTTCAAGATTTGCTTGACTATTAGTCTCCCCATCAAAACGAGGGTTGATAATTTATTTCTATCGAAAGGATGTGTTATATGCTATTATTTTCATATTCTACTAGATCTCATATATATGTCTACATTACTTTTTCTTCACTAACTACATACTGACATTTAGCTCCTTTCAACCATGTCCTATGCAAGTGTTATCCTGGTGTTTGTTGTGACATTGGCCCTCTTAAGATAAATCACTACCCATTAAAAGTATTTGTGAAACAAATTAACTATATCAAACAGGGCCACTAATATTATAAATTTAAGACATCATCTAATTTGCATTTCTAGCATCATCATCAAGTTATGCCATGAGAACTTAAAAACAATTAAAATAAAATATAAAAAATAGTCAAGAAAATACAAATCACAAATTGTAAATGTAAAAATTATTCAAAAAAATACGTCTTAATAATCCTTACTATAATCTATCAAGATTTCTCTACCCTTAATTTCACTTATAATCTCCAACATACAAATCAATTTTAAAAATATACATTTATTCTATCTTTTTGTTTATTAAATATCTTATTGCTGTTACCTGTAACAACATATACCTATTGTCTTTCTTGATTGCCTTACACATTGCCTTCTACATTGTCTTATTTATGGCTTTGTTCATTGTTGAAAATATAACTCTGCATAATTTCTTTAAAGGGAGACATTGTTTTATTATTTATTTTAGGATTGATTAGTAGAATCCTTTGTTCCAATGCTAGATGATAAAATTAGAGGACAAAAATTGATGTGTATGGACTAGAAATTTATCAAAATAAACAAATCGTTGTACAGGCAGCAGCAATGATTGAAGAAAGGTTTGAACATAGCACAAACCTTGTTATCAGTTTTAACTATGGTAATCAGCGATCTATTACAAATACATTTTTGTTGGCCGATCAGAATCCATGCATCATCCATTGAATAATACTATCTACAAGAGAAATTCCTATTTAACTCAGATTTGATTGGTATCCTTGTTTTACTATGGGCCTCCTTTGGCCTTCATCAGCAGAATCAGAATCAAAAGAGTCTTCTTCAGCCGAATCTGGCCGAACATTTTCTGGTTGACCTGAAACTGAAGAATCTAGTTTTTTCTTTTTCTGTTTTTTCTCTTTTTTCTTCTGACGCTTTGCTCTTTTCTTTGCAGTTCGCTCTTCTGCAGCTTTTACCCTTTCCTCCCGTCTTGCATTAAATTCCTCCAATTCTTTTCTCTTCTCGTAGTCTGCATCCATCCGAGCAAGCCTATCTTGTTCTCTTCGTCTCATCTGTCTGTACTGTTTAATTCATCATCATGACAGCAGAATCAACTGTCAGTGAAGCACTTTATGGCCATAAGAACAAGTATACAAGAATCACTTTGAAACCTGTAAACTGCCTAAGAAGACTTAGATTCTAGCAAATACAATAATAAATATGCAGTCACATCTCAAAAGTCTGAAAAATCGTTTGCGATTTTCATTTCTTTCAAGTTTTAAAACCATAATTGGTTGTAATCTCCTGAACCGATATCTCACAAAAACAAACCAATGATATAATTTATATCGCTGCTGTTATTAATTATCATCAGCAAACCTTGTGGAGATTGTAATCAGTTTTCTGTTGAACAGGATATAATACTGTATTTTGTAATAATTTCATAGTTCTATTCGAGAATTAGGAAAATAAATATTTGGGAAGTTGGCTTCACAACTGAATAATGCAGAAAATTTGTCCTTGGCTCAAATATTCTAGAAAAAAACATATAACATTTGCAAACAAGTGACACCCTGCGTCTGATGCTTCAAGTTAAAAGGCAGACTCTATCCGGCCATTGCCATTAGTTAATCAATTTTCTATGGTTTTGTTAAACAACTTATATACATCTTCTCACAGCCTTGAGGTTATCTATTTAACCATTCAATGTGCAATAATGGAAAAGATAAAAGATTGCAAAAGAGCGTTGCACCAATGGCAAACCACATGTATGCCACAATATTTATCTTCAAGAAAAAGTCAAATATCAAAATAGCTCCAAGAATAGATGCTACACTTTATTTTTCAAGCTTCAACATGGACGTTGCATTGATATCAATATCTCATGCTCACTATTGTACATTTACAACTTCTTCATACTTGTGGGGTCTACGTTCCTCAAAAACAAACCTTCCTTGACATGGAAACAACTGCTTAATATTGGTGGTTATATTTTAGGCTAGATGGAACTTCTTTAATAATGCCTTGGTTCTTGGGACCATATACCCCTCATGACCACCAGCCATGTGTCACTGAAGAAGACAATGGATCTTCAGTTCTGAACAGAAATTTTGACATTTTGGAGGACCAACTAGTTGAATTTTGGGATAATTTTGGTGGGTGTGGGTTCCAATGCTATCTATCGAGTTTCAACTCATTCCAACATTGTATGGTCACTTTATAACCAAAAGCCGGTGGCTAAACTTCAAGCATTTGGGGGTCAAACAAACAAATTTTGAAATAGAACTTAATGGGAATAGTGTTAAATAATAGCTTCGATATGATTGACATATATATATATATATATATATATATATATATATATATATCACTACTATCATATTAGTCATACTCGATATACTTGATTGCATACTTTATATTTAATGTAAAGTGAATCAGTTGACAAGGCTGTTATATCAACCATAGTTGATGTCTTATATATGTTATGCATTAGTTACGATAGTTATTCGTAACACATCAATGTTATGTAACAGCGCTTAACCTTGTGGATCATCTGTACCTTATGATAAGTCTATGTAAAGACATGTCTGTACGTGGCATAAGCCACGTACAGTCATGTCTCTACATAGACATGATTGTTATGTTATATATTTATATATCTTCACGTATGCTGTGGAAACATATCAATTAAGTGTTTATATTACTACTACAGCAGACATGAAGAACATGCATTTGCATATATAATTCTGTAAATATTCAGAAACAAATAACTGTGTTTATATAGTACTCATATATATAACCTATAGGACGATCTTCATTTTATAACAAATAGTTACTAATTTGTAACAATTTCGATCCAAATCTTATTTTGTATGACTAAAATATGGCTGCAGAGAGCAGGGTGTTCTCCAAGCATGATTATTTCTGCACAAATTTCAAGGGGTCAAAACTGTTGAAATTCAGGCTGAAACTTTGTGGGCAAGTGAGCTGGGATATCAGGAAGTCCCATATCAATTTATAAACAATTTCAGAGTCACATGCTGAGTTTATTCCTTCTGCACTTCAATCCAATGCTTTTGATATGTAGCCAACTAGGCATTCAACAAAGCTTTTTGTTGTTGGAATGGTATCATCGTCCTTTTTTGTGAACAAGGGTTGAAATTTCTTATTGGATATAAAAATACGATTATTTAACTCAGGAAAACTGATATTTGTAATATACAAGATAACATAGAACTGAATCACTATGTTGACAAGACTTATCGAATTCCATCTACATAAGAGGCATGGTGGTAGACAATCATACAGAGGTTGTTGGAAAAGTTTTTGAGTATTGATACAAACCTTAAGTAATCACGAAAATCATACAAATGCATCAGCTGAAGAGATGATGGAAATCAGCAAACAGATAAGTAGCCTCGCCTGACACCTACAATGATGTAATATATTGTCCCAAGAATTTAGAAAATGAACAAAAAATTGGAAAATGATTTACATGCTGGTGCCTAAAATTGCATGTCATTTTTGTGGTTTTCCTGCCTTTGTGAAGGTATTCTGGTCGAGGGAGTTTTCAAATTTTCAAATGCTAGCTATTTACCTTTGAATTTGTTCCCGCATTATGTTCCATGTGTCGGCCTGTCATTTTTATGTCTCAGTCTGTTCGTGGAAAGGGTCTCCTGTTGATTTATTTTGTCAAAGTATTATGGTCAGTGCTTTATCCATTATGTCTTGTGGCCATATATTTCCTAAGTCCTAACCTAACACCTTAATGTTTTCCCCTTCCACGATAACTTATCCCTTGTATTTTGAACGTGCTTCAAGTTGTTCTTAGAATGCTTGTCGCAGCCCCACAGATGTTATGTCCCTCTGGCAAATAATGTTGCGAGGCTGCAGGTGAACCGTAACAGTTCGGTAAATGCCTTGTCACATCCTCACTACGGTTATGAAGGAAGACAACTAGCAGTCACAAGGCTGTGTGGCGGTCTCTGGGCAAGTATGAAATGTGTTGTCACCTCATGACTTGATCAGATGGCTAAGGGTTCTGGCCCACCAGGAAGCAACAGTGGACCACGTGTCAGAGGCTAAGAATGTTAAAGAGATGAACAAAGAATGTCATGCGCGTCCTTGTGGCGGTTTATTGGCATGGTCAATTTGACCAGCAAGCCCGCGGGTGGACGTTTGAGATGACCATAAGGGTTTGTCGCATCCTCACAATGGTTAGTAATGAAGATGTCTTTAGGTCGCGAGATTGCGAGGAAGAAAAAAGTGCTATGGCGAAGCCTTGTCACGACCTCGTAGCCTAATGTGTGGAGCCCAGTTTTGAGCCGTGGGGTGATGAGAATGTTACACATGGCGCCCGAATGAATGATGGAAGTAAAGGACGGGTTTCTTCACTGCATTACCACAGGATTGACAAATTAGTAAGGTTGCATGCTGTGGGTTTGCGAGGTGTTGACACCTGTTAAAGACCTTTAGCTTCGCTTCCTCGCGGACCTAGATTGCAATTAGTCAAATGAGTCGCAAGCATGTGATAAAGTTAATGGGTAACTCAAGATGGGTTAGTCACAGCCTCGCGACACTTTATGAAGGCAGCTTAGAAAGCTCGCGGTTGTGCGAGAGATTGACACGTGTCCAAGGGAACTTCAAAGGAATGCTGAAGAGGACCCACAACCACTTCGTTGCATGCGTATTTGTATGGGTTTTAACAATTGGATGTTTGCCATATGGAGCTGATGTGGATGAGTGCTGCTGATGTATACTAGTTGAAGTGTTTGACTCACCGTGCTCATCGACTAAAATGAAAATCAACGGCTGAGATTCAAAGATTTAAAAGTGGCAACACGACTAGTCGAATTGATAGTTGAGCCATGCGAAATAAATTTTGAAGTGATGGCTGAGTTAACTGTTAGATTGTGATGATAAATATGAGATTGTATTTCTCATTCCACACAATCACAATTGAAGTTGTTTAGTAAAAGTTCAAGGTACATGAGCAGGATTGCAGAGCAAGTGAATGGTGCTTTCAAAGGTGATTACATAAATTTGTAAGTGATTTCTCTCTGTTCTTGTGAAGGGTTTTTCAGTAAGGTTTATTCCAGTTCCTATCAATTGATTGATAAGTTGTAGAAGAAATGAGTCAAGAGGGTACATCCACGTCTGAGTCTGGGTCCACTAAAAAGACACAAGTTATGGCTTATTGGCAGGATTTTGTAGACTTGTTGCTCGGGACTACCAACGCTTTGTTTGCAAATGAACATGAATGGAAAGATGAGTGTCATATGTGCAGGAATCCTAATACTACCTCATCGGGGTGGGCTTTGTTTTATTACTTTTTCAATAATAGAGTTAAGGGTCCTGCCATGTCAAATCCCTGGGATTTGAATTCGGCCAAGTTGATAGTGCCCAATGTTTTTGTTGATGTGGAATTCTCAGAGAGTTAGCCCGCAAATATTGCCCATCAACTAAAGGTTATTAGGAGGGGAGACTAGAGAGCCCTAGTGACAATTGATAGGATAAGTTTGACTAAGGCTTTTGGGATCATTGGCGCTACTTCCAATGAAATTGACTTTGAAAGAGAAAACAACAATTATGCAGCCCACAGGCGGGTCCTGAGAAGAAAAGTGGTACCTAGGTTTATGCAAAGGGGACCTGATAGAAAGACTATTCCAATTCCTGATAATGTGAAGGAGCCTTTTGACCTTAAAGATTTCCAGCATCATTTTGTATACATAGTTCAGGGGTTCTGCAAGGTTTTAGGTTTCGATGTTGAGAACATAGTTCCATTGATATAATGTGCATGGCAATGGCAATCCAGAACCTGGAGGTCAATACAAATTATGATTTTGTAGGGTATTTGGTGAATGCCTTACATGAAGGCCTAGTTGCTATTCAACAGAATCCTGCAGTGATTGACTTTAAATATTATTCGTTATTGATGCTGATGATATTGATAAAAGGCTATACTTGGAAAGAGTTGCCCCATCTGGAGAAAAGATGTATGTGCAATGGTGGACAAGAGTGTGGGACATGAGTCATCCAGCTTCCTATTTTCTTTATTTTCAAAATTGGACTATTGCCCCCATCATGAGCCTTTTGGGGTAAAATAGAAACAGATTAAGCCAACTCAAGAGATATCAAATGGACCCTTTGATCACAACTGGGGTGATTTTTATTTCTTTGATGATTTCACTGTGTTCAGAGTTTATAGTTGGCCACAGCCTCCCCATAAATTACCAATTTTTGTACCTAATAGAATTGCTATCATTGAGTTTTTCTCACAATTGTTATTGGTTGAAAGGGAATACCTAAAAAATAAGAGAGGTACTCTTGTACCCAGGCTAATCAAAGTTTTTGAATTTTCTATTGGCAAGAAAGTATTTGAAGAACTCAACACTTTCCTGAAGTAATATAAAATGGAGACTGATCCTCCCAGATTCTATGATGCAGAAGGTTTTATCAAGGGAGCATTTGCACGAATGATAAGTTGGGTAAAGGTTCCCTCCTATGAGCCTTTGGATGATGAGAATGTAGTGAGAAATTTTTATTTTAAAAAGGATGTTCTGGCAAATAGGGGAAAATGGAGAGATTTGATGATGTGTGAAACAAGGTTGATTGAAGTAAATAACAATTTCCCTGGATTTTACCCTAATTTACCTCCTCTTCTGAGAATTGAGGAGATGATGAAAAATTATGATATTCTGATGGCTAAGATGCCAACTCTTCCACCCCAAGGACAACAAGGAGAAATTATACTTGCAAGTTCAGAGGACTCTAATTCTTCTTCTGATGAAGAAACTCCTCCTAAAAGGGCAAAGACTAGGCCCTAGGTTCAGGAATATACATACAATGATGTTGCAGTCTGCAGATATTGATGATCATGAAGTTGATCAATTAACAAGAAGATTAAGAGGAAAGCTTAAGGCAGGGCTTGGTGATGGTCTTGAGTTGTACTAGGACCAACCAATGGGAAAATTGATAGATGATAGAGAGATTGTTGCTTAACAATTCTTAGAGGATGAGGATTTCATACACACTCAGGAATTTAAGAGTTTCTTGATGAAATTGAAAGGTAGAGAACTAAAAAGGTTGATGGATCAGGATGGTGAAGCTTCTAGCTCAAATCAACAGGTCGCACATGCTACTTTGCAACAATATGATCCTGATTTGGTTCAATTGACCGTTGAAGAGGCCAAGAAACTAGTTATGGAGAGTGGTATGTTATTGCTTCCAAGGTGGGACTTGCAATCCACATTTATTATTGATCAATTTAGGAATCAGAATAACCCTGTTTTCTCTTCAGAACAGGGATTTTGTGATTTCTTGAGGGGTTCTGGTTTCAATCCCAAATCAAAAACTCTTGCTATTTGGGCATTAGCCCTTGCCACACAAGCCCCATGCAATAAACATTCGAGAAGAGAAGCGAGGAGGTGCCATTTTTAAAACTTTCTAGAATACCTCTTCTGTGGAAATTGTTGACATGCTTACCCATGTAGCATTGATGAATCGGGCAATTGCAAAAGATAGGGATAAAAGAAACAAGGAAATGTACATTGAGTTGATTGCAATGTGTAGTAAGTATGAGGAAATTCTGATTGAAAATGCAGAATTGAAAGAAACATTACAGATGTATGTTTCAAGATTCCACCTCCTCCCATCTACAGAGCCTACAGATGAACAACCAGTTGCAGGTGAGGCAATTATGTCACAAGATGCGCAGAATAGGCTAGAGGAATATGCTAGCAGAATTGAGAGTTTAGACGAGGAAGTACAAAAGAAAAGAATTAGTACTCCCATGCAAGTTCTTCAACATAGAGTTGACAAGGTCAAATCTAAAGTAGTTGTTGTTCATGGTTCCTACTTTTCTTTGATTCAATCTGAAAAAGGTGTGTGATGATTTTATTTCTTATTTGGAGCCTTTGTTCACTCAATGGTTGGCAAAATCAATTCTTATGGTTCAACTTGATGTAGCAGCAGGGTATAGGGATGATTTGCCCCCTATCATTGCAGAGACCAAGGAAAGGGTCAATTTGTTGAGGTCCTTGTTGCCATTTTTCAAAGGGAAAAACAACTAAAAGGTGGTAAGTTACAAGCATTTGCATGCCTTGACCATCCTCTAGTTCCCCATATTTTGGACAAGGATAAAAACATGAAGAGAATAGAATTGTGGGAAAGTGAATTTGATCTTATTTGTCCAAGTGTAGAGACCACTATCAAAATTGATAATGATGTTGATATACCCAAATTTAATGATATTTTGGATGCAATGTTCAAATTTGAAACTGACTATGTCAAGTTCATTGTGGATTCCCGGGCTATCAAAGATGTCAAATGGACAGAATCTGTTTCGCATGTGGAAATCTTAAAGAATTTCAATTGGCCTAGTGAAAAGGAAGTGAGCAAGTGGAGTAATTTTACTAAAGGAAAAAGCAAACAGGCTACCTAATAATCTCAGCCCGGTTTCACAATTTTGCTTTTTGTTTTGTTGATTTAATTGTGTGATGACAGGGCCACTAACAGACTTCAAGGAGATTAATCAGTTATTTGCATGGATATCTTGCCCAGCTCAGTTATGCCACAGATATACCACATTGTTAGGATTGAAGCTGATAACTGACTTGAGGATGACAGACTAAGCTCAGTGCCCTCATCCTGTTCCAGTTGCCTTTCTTGTTAGCTCTATTTGCTGTCTGCAAACGACACATCACTAGATTGATCAACATTTTGGTGTTGCGGGTCTAACAGTGGAGATTTCTGTTCCCGAAGAATCAAAGATTTTGATGTCTCGCAAGCTCATCAGCTTTGCTGAGATAGGTTAGGAATGGAATCTCTGTTTCAATTTGATTCTAACAAATGATCTGAAGCTTGTTTTGCATCCCCTAGCTTATAAAAGAGATTCCAGGATCATTTGTTAGGGGTTCCCAAAATTTTGTATTCGAAGAGAGCATAATAGAAATAGTGTTAAGTCTTAGGGTTTTTATAAGTTGATGTTATGAGACATATCAGATGATACAATATGATGGACATATTGTTTTACAGATTAACATAATTAGCCTTGTTGTCTTTACTCTGTATTGAAACTCTCATATGAGCGAAATATAAAGGTTTTTGGTTCATCCTTCTGTCATGCAGATACGTGTTTATCATTCCCATGCTTTCTTTCAAGAAAAGAATTAAATATGCTTGAAATGATAAATGTGAGATGTGAATATATCATGTGAATTTGATGATAACATTAGTTATATGAAACTACACATATGGTAGGCATATCCAGTAATTTCAATTCTGTGTTGTAAAGAGAAATTAATCATAAAGTCAGGTGTATCTCATGGTTTTTTGACTCTGTTACCCTATAGGTTAAGAACTGAGCTAAGTCATATCTGAATACTGTTTGGAGAGTGAAAATCTTTTAAAGTATGAAATCGTTTTACTTTCTGTTGCTGATTTCATGATAAATTACTTCATTCTCAGCAATATCTGAAGTCACATATGGGATTATGCATTAAAATGGTGTAACAAGAACACCCATTACATTAAGTCTGAGAATTGTCCATATTTACAGGTCTGTAGTTAGTTGCAAACAATGGGTTTTATCATATATGCAGACCTAGAATTAGGATCACCCTCTTGATTATTGTGGAGCTCAAGGAAAAGAAGGTTGTTCATGCCTTGTCAATTGGTGTTTTCTTGTCCTCAATCTGTGGATAGTGCAGAATTTGTGACTTAGGTTAAAATCCCTAGGTCTAGGTCTTATGTTTTCTCTTAGGGTTGAGGGTAGCAAGAAAAATCTCCAACATTACATATAGAAGGAAAGTAAGTTTCAATTGAAAAAAATGATTGATGTAGGCTGCACAATTGCTATTGCAAAAATTAAAAAGAAACTAGTTAAGTAATAAAGGATATCATCCAAGACCAAGGGATAAGTTGTGTCCCAAAGTGCAACTGAGGAAGCAAGTGATGCATTGACACTATAAAATTATTAAAATACACATGATAGAAGACGTGTGATAACCAGTACAAATGGTTGCACAAGTAGAATACGTGAGAGATTTCAAAAACTGTATACTACCATGGCAATTGTTAAAAACTATCTTCATTATTCAAGAAGATGCAACACAATAGCCACCAGTTCAAACACAGGAAATATTGGTAATAGATTATGACAAAACACCAAAACTAAATTTCGGATGATATAGGCATAATCTTGGCTTACATGATTATCAGTGGAGGTTGCACTAAAAAATACAGATCCAACTACACATACAAATAATGGGTGTCAAGATACCGTTTGATAAAGACTTGTATGTGAGTTACAATGAGAGGATTATCTTGAGAAAGAAAAGTATTCCTCAATGACCCGGGTCCCTCGAATTAAGTAGGCCACCCCAAGGGATGGAATCATCAATTTGGATGTTCCTGCCACTTGTCGGGCAAGAGGCAATTTGTCTTGGTTAGGCACCACACACTCTTGGGCTTAATTGGGCTGAACAGTAACCGGGCACCCTTTATGACATTCCTCTCCAAACCCTACTATGGTTGATTTAGGGAAATGGAACCCTTGGTGCTTAGTTCTAAGATCAACAATTACATGGTTTATCTAAGTAGGTTAAGATGATTACGGGCATATATGTATATGTATTTATACTTATTGTTGAATCCCTAACCCTAATAGAAATCAATAATCTTATGTTATAAACAGATCTATAATATTAGAATGAATTTTCATATTTAATAAATAAACATATATATTATATTTATATGAATATATATACACAGATATTATATTTACATAAACATAATATACAATCTATTTATATATTATAAACAGATCCTAAAATATTATAAAATTCAAAGGATCGAATGGTCAAAGACCACGACTGTTGAGTCGCAACTCCCCCACACGACTCCTTCCCCATCATCATCCGCGTATATAAGCCGGCACTAATGTGGGAATGGGAAAAAATAAGGAGGAAAACATAAGACGGAGACCATTCTTTGATTTTACTCGTCAATTAAGACTTTATCAGCAGCAATCAAATGATTGCATTGCACATAAAAGTCCACGTGGCAATAAAGAGGGTGAACGTTGGCACCGAAAACTACATGCAGAAAAAGACGAGTAATACCATAGACTGGAGAAATGACAGGAAGTCCGTGTCAGCGGGACAGCAAATAGCGAAATAAGGAAAGCCAAACATCAAAAAGATTAAGTGTTGCAGACAGCGACAAAACTAGCGTAACAACAGCAAATAAGACACTGCATAATATATATTATTGGTGATACAAGCTGCAGGTGTTGTTGTCTACTGTTAATATATATATCAGAGGTAACAATAGGAAAGAATGTTGTTTCAAATTGAAAATCCACTAACTGATAAGACGGTACTAAAGATAATTCAAATTTATAATATCAATTGGAAATTGTTAATCATATTTATTAACTAAGTGAATTGAAATCTAAATCATATGGAAAAAAATTGATATAACATCTTGAGAAAAGGATTGATATAATCCCTTATAAGAAAGAGATTGATATAATCTCAAGTAAATGAGATTGATATAATCTCTGTAGTGCCAGAATATTTTGATGACCAACATATGCATATGTAAAGCCTTGGGTGGAGGATATCTCTCCCAAGAAGAGGAGTAGACCACGTATTGGTTTCCCTAAGACTCCTAGAGGATGCGCTCCAGAGAAGACGGTGGAATAACTTGGGGATCGCTTAGAATTGATCTTATATCATTCAAGCAAGAGCATCCTTCCCAAAGGTTAGGAAGCTCGATCTGATAGACTTACTCTCGGGAAATTGTTAGAATTCAGAATTGTATAGACCTAATTATTTAATTGCATATTTCTGTCATACTTGCTTGTCTCTGCTAACTTATTTTTTGCAGGATCATACAATTAAGGACTAACCGGAGTAAAGGGGACATTACAGACTCGTATTATTCTGGCATAGTATGTTGGAGACATCTATGTCTAGTTAATACAATCTGGAATACTTTCTGTGCTGGCTGTACACAACTATTATTTACTTCTGAGTGCTGCATTGTACGTGTCTCTTAAGTAAATTCACCAACAAGGCGTACTACTGCTGTCAACAAAGATCACAAATTATTTACTTCTTTACTCAATAAGTTGTTTGAATTCTAAATGATATTCAATGAAAAATGTGGTTATTATGATCAGTATGTTATTTACTTTCTGTTATGCAATGGATGATAATTAAACTTATGCAGACTCCAAATTAAATCACAAAATTCAAATTTTACACAAACCCGCAACTCAGAAGTTTTGGAACAGAAGAAATAGGGAAGTATAGGTGATATTAAGGGATCTTACAATTTACCCTCATTTGGAGGGAGTTTTTTCCCACAAGATTTTCTCCTCTTCTTTATGGGGTGCATTGTACATGGGTAACATATCAGACCTTGTTGCTGGGACCCAATCTTTTGTCCCCAACTAAGTTGTGCTTAGGGGGGGGGGGTTGGTGAAAAATTCATGTTTACCTTCATTTATAGGTGTTATTTTACAGTGTGGTTTAATTTTACTGAGGTGGCAAGTTGGTTAGAGAGGCAAATATCTTTCAAATCCTTCAAATACTCATCACTTGATTTATGCAATATATTGATTCAACCTACACTCTTGAGTATTTGGTCAATTCCTAATAATAGTTTTTCTTCCCAGTTTTCTTGGCTTCATTTTCACAAGATCGATTAAAGAGAATCAACAATAATGAAGAAATCACAAATGAACATTGTAGGAAGAAGTTGTGTTTCTCTTGCAAGGAACCTTGGGAACCTGATCATCAATTTGGCAGAGGGTGCATTATATAAAGGTATTATTTGATGAAAACAAGAAATTGAGGTAGACAAGTTAAAAGAAAAGGAAGAGGAAGAGACTTCTAGAGTTACCCTTGCCACTCTCTCAAGTGCTCATAAGTACCATCCTTTCAAGGTTCATGGAGTCATACATGGACAAAACATTACACTACTAATCAATAATGGAGCCAATCACAATTTCATAGATGAGGATTTGGTTGCCAAGAGAGGTTTATGAACAAAAGACTTTGAGTAAACTTTAAAGTAGTTGATGGGTGCACCATTCCTTGCGACAAGAGGAAACAAGGACCCAAGATCATATTGGGAAGACACCAAGCACACGAGGACTTCTATGTGGTTGGCCTTGAAGAGACCAATATGGTTTTAGGAGTGCCATGGTTACATTATCTAGGGAAATTTAGACAAACTTGTCAGATATGGGGTTGAAATTCAAATCAGCGGGCAAGGAAATAATACTTTTAAGTGTTTAATGGATCTCTAAAAGTTGTCACAGCTAAGAGGATGGAAAGGTCTTCTCACAAAGGGCAAGTAGCTTAGGTAGTGCAATGCTTGATCGCATTCACTGAATCTTTCGTGAGTGAGAAATCCTATCATGTTGATATTCAATTTATTTTGCATAAAAGTAGTGTGATTTTCAATGATATTTGTCTAGATTGCCATTGGATATAGGTTACTAGCTTATAATTAGCTTGAGATGTGGTCCAAGCCAATCAACACTATTCCATATTGTCACCCACAAAGGCACAAGGAAGAGATTCAATAGGCAATTATGGAGCTCCAAGTATGGGGCACATACAACTGAATTCAAGCCCATTTGCTTCGTTAGTGGTTTTGGTGAAAAATGAGGATGGCACAATGAGGATGCACGTTAACTGTAGAGCCCTCAATAAGAAAACAATAAAGAGCAGGTATCCCATCCCCAAGAACCAATGAATTAATAAAGGTGTCTAAATGGATCAAGAAAAAAACAAGCAATTGTAGATTGGCCTCCACCAAAGACACTAACACAATTGAGAGATTTATTTGGTCTTTGTAGCTATTACATAAGTTTTGTCAAAGGTTTCTCAAGGTTAGCAGCCCCATTGACAAACTTGACAAAGAAGGGAGCTTTCTTGTACATCGATAAGACAAAACAAGCTTTTGATAGACTCAAAGAGGAAATGAATCCATGTCTAATGTCTCGTTTTAGTTATTCCTGATTTCTCATTTTTGTTTTAGAATGTGATGCTTCAAAACAAGAGATTGGAGAAGCCTTAATGGAAAGTAAGCATCCTATAGCTATGTTTTAGATATATGGTGCACAATTTCCACACTCATAAAATTCAACAAGGAAGTCATATAATTAGTCTCTAGTGTAATGTCCCCAAATTAGAACTAACCTGTTTGTCCCCAAAATTAACAATTCCAACAATATAACAATAACCTACTAAAGTAAACTCATTTAATCATCAATAATTTAAGAGAAGATGTACAAGTGCATAGATTAGTGAAAAAGTATGTCATGATAAGCATTAAAACTAACTATCCTATAACCAATCTTAGCTTAGTTCGGTTGTAAACTCGAAAGAGCGCCTGTAAACTACCCAACCCCTCTAAGCCTGAGAGCACACAACCATCCAATCATGGCAACTCACCTCTTATCCCACAAACACCAAAAAGTCCAGCTATGACCAATTTCATCCCTTGCGGTAATCATTATTCCGCAAGCAGCAGGAACGTCCAACTATGACCAATACCATCCCTTTGGGTGGTGTACTTAGTTTAGGTAAGCTGGTAAACCACATCTCTCTAACTTACCTTCCTCCAACTTTGCATTTTATTGATTATAGGATAAATAGTAAATACACACACATATATATATAATATGTATATATATATAATGTGTGTATATATATATGTATATATATATATATATATATATATATATATATATATATATCTCCTGTTGGTTCCCAAAACTGCAGATTGGAAATCCAAGAGTTTTGCCAATTCTCCAAAAGGATTGCTTCAATCAGTCTTGGCCAACGAACGGCAATAATCCAATTCCCCCACACCTAGGCGAGTGTATCTTTACTTCAAACCTAATCACCTCATTTAAAGCTCTTCTATAGCGAATTTAAGCTTGTGAGTTCTCTGGTTGGCAAAAATCCTCAAACTCGATCAATATAAAGTTATGTGATTACTTGAAATGATTTGAATGTTTGTGTAAGGTTTATCAAAAATTGATTAGATGCTTGCAACAAGAAAGTATATAGATTTATGACTTCAATTAATAACTCCAATAATTATATTCCAATGATTTTAAATGACCAATGCCTTTGTTTATCCAGGCGATAGAGTAAACTATAACAAGGATTATTATGTACAACTTTATGAGACAATATTTATAAAAATATCATCAATTACTCCTATGCTCTGCAAAAGACAAATCTTATATGCAATTCTCCATTAGTCCAAAAGGAATTTAACTTCCCCGGCTAGAAGTCCGATTAGACAGAGATAAGGAAACACATATATTTCACACTATCCTGATTGTAGAACAAAGAATGCAGGAAAATATCCAATGCAAAAATAAAACTTTCTCGAAATAATTCAATAATCTATTTATTGATCACAAAAGACGAATCCACATTTTAATTGCAATCTCTTTACCTTGAAAAAAGAACCTTTTATTTATTATTAAAATATAATATTGAAATTTATATTAAAGTCGTGCTTTAATATTTACATCTTCCCTTATGAATATTCTTCTTCTAATTGCTTATTTGAATATGTCCCTCTCTCTACATTTTACATTATGTATATATATGTGTTTGAGTGGATCTCACACCTCTTTAGGGTGAAAAGACACAACCCTTATTACAAATTATTTTGAAAAACAATAAACTAACTAAAAAACAACTACCTAACTTTCGGAATTGGGTCTAGTTGAAAAACCAAAACACCTCGTGGAAAGCTAATATTTTTACTGGAGATAGGAAATTTGATTTCCTGAATTGGGTCATTTTTAGATTTTTAAAATATGACCATCTTTAGGCTCTATTGGCGTCATCTTTGCAGCAGGTCGAAATTCCAACATTTTCTGAAGGCTTCGATTAGTTAGTTCTATTTATTTGTGTCATAAAGCTTCCTTCCTTTGATTTTTTTAGTATAGACAAACTTGCTTATTGATAATGGATTTGGACTCTCAAAATTTAGAGTACCACCAGTGGCTCTTTCTGGGGACGTATGCTTTCTGTGAGCATAGTGAGATTCCAACTATCTCTGGAGAAGTAGACCAAGTATCCATACTTAATCTGATGCAAAGTAAAATTGGGTGGCCCCAGGCCCCCCAAAAGTGAACATTGATCCTTTCCTCTATCGAACACTTGATTCTGATCATGTAACAACTCATTCCTTCTGATCATGGTATGCTTTCCCTTTATCACTTGCTTAGGATAAGAATTGGTCCTTTCTTTATCAGTAAGAGTATTTGAAAAGAAATAAATTCCATAATTTTTTAGCCTCAACATCTTATCCTTTTCTGTATTAAATGCATCATCCCTATGGACAATATTTATTGCTTCATCACTGTGGTCTTTGGTGAATGAAGAATCCCTATGCATTTGATCAGTTATGTCTTCTTGCACATAATTTGCCCCATACTCAATATGTTTTTCCTCACAAGAATTTTTTGAAGATAGCTCATATTCAGGAAATATTACTTCACTTTTATCAAGAATCTAATCAGATAGAACACTTCGAAAATTTTCAAAACTATTCTTTAACACATTCTCCTCATTATGCTTGTTTGATTCCATCTCATCCTCACAAGTTTGATACAACTTCTGATCATATGATGAACTAATGCATGTTTCACCTTCTGAATACCCCTCTCCACACATATCTTGAGTTTCATCATCTTCAAAAGTATCATTAGGTTTTCTATCTTCATTGTGATGTTGATGGACTTGATCGCATAGAAAAAATCTTCAAATAATGGATTCAAGAACATAGAGAACTCAGACATATCTTCTTCTTCCTCCTCTTCAAACAGTGGATTCAGGAACATAAAGAATTTAGACACGCTTTCCTGAGAGCTTTCATTTGGATCATCAAGTGTTTCATCAGCAAGACTAATATCTTCATTAACATTATTCACTGAAACTTCCTCATGTTCATGCAGTTCTATTTCATCTCCACAATTTGATCCTTGGGAATTATCATCTCCTTCATCTAGTATCTCTTGAATATGTGCTGATCCATCAACCTCCTTACCATGGTGGATTGAGAAAAAATTTGGACCATTCTTTTCAACGTGTCTTTGGTATTCTATGTCTAATAAGGCTGAAATCTCTTCCACGCTGAGAAGATCCTCTTCTTCATTTTCACATTCACTGACGTTTGATACCATAGAAGTATCATCATGGAAAAATCTTTCCTCAGACTGTCCAAAAAAGTCTTCTCTATTCAAATCTGAAACCTCACTTGCCTCATATGTTATTTCAGTTCTGCACTCATTCTCCTCCACAACCAATTCATTATTCATAAGTTTGAGAAAAGTAAGAAACTGGTGATCATATAAGAGACCTAGTTCTCGCATTTTGTCAAAAAGATCAGAGGATGGAGGTCTGCACTATGAAGGTATTTCTTGACAGACATGCATTAAACATCCTCATGAAGAATTGTATTACAGATTCCTCTTCTTGTTTCTCTAAGTTCAAAAATGCGTCCAAAGGGGATATGTAACTTGGATCTTCTTCATCATCACTGAGATTGCCATCAAGCACAAGGCTTTGTTCCATCTGATCATAATCCTCCTCTTCTCTGTCTTCACCATCTTCTTCTAATATCTTAAAAAGAAGCTTCAGATCAGGGTCATCTAGCGAGATTCCCAAGTTTTTGACCTTTCTCATTAATTCTTTTCGTGAAGGCATAATTGTTATAGGTATCCTCTGATACATACTCACCATCCTCAAGAATAAGTGTGCAGAAGACTCCCCTGCAAATCTCTCCAAACTGAAAAATGCATCAAATAGAGACATACTATGATCCTCTTCCATGTTGCAACTTTGGTCTTCATACTGTTCATAATACAAGTCAGCTTCCTCAATTACATCATGAAATTCATACAAGAACCATCGTTCAAATTCCTTCCAAGATGGGATACTTTGTGTAGGTAGTGATTCATAAGCTTGTCTCGCATTGTCTTTTAGTGTCCTGACAAATAGCTTCATTACCTGATCCTCTGCACAAATTTCATAATCTTTTAAAAATATGTAAAATGCATCCAAATGTTGAAGTGCTGATTCATCCCACTCTCCATGGAATTTTGGTACAAGTTTTGAAAGTTGTGGGGATAGCTTGCTAGGTTCATAATCAAAGTTGCTGAAATCCAATGGCCTGATGCCATCTGGAATAAAAGGCTTTCTTTGAAATGATTGATACATTTGACATAAAACTATCTACCATCTCCTTCTGAGTCTTCTCCCTTAGTAGAGTTACCAACTGAAATCTTATTGAATAGAGTCACCACCTTCCTCATTAGAAGGACAAAATCATACAACTGATTCCGAGTTCTATCTCCAATAGAGTCTAACTCTCTGATCACCAGAAATTATGAATAATGTTGTCACAACAACTCCCCAGCAGAGTCACCAATCTGTTGGTTCCCAAAACCACAGATTGGAAATCCAAGAGTTTTGCCAATTCTCCAAAAGGATTGCTTCAATCAGTCTTGGCCAACGAACGGGAATAATCCAATTCCCCTACACTTTAGGCTTCACTACACCTAGGCGAGTGAACCTTTACTTCAAACCTGATCACCTGGTTCAAAGCTCTTCTATAGCGAATTTAAGCTTGTGAGTTCTCTGGTTGGCAAAAATCCTCAAACTCGATCAATATAAAGTTATGTGATTACTTGAAATGATTTGAATGTTTGTGTAAGGTTTATCAATAATTGATTAGATGCTTGCAACAAGAAAGTATATAGATTTATGACTTCAATTAATAACTCCAATAATTATATTCCAATGATTTTAAATGACCAGTGCCTTTGTTTATCTAGGCAATAGAGTAAACTATAACAAGGATTATTACGTACAACTTTATGAGACAACATTTATAAAAATATCATCAATTACTCCTAAGCTCTGCAAAAGACAAATCTTATATGCAATTCTCCATTAGTCCAAAAGGAATTTAACTTCTCCGGCTGGAAGTCCGATTAGACAGAGATAAGGAAACACATATATATATCACACTATCCTGATTGTCGAACAAAGAATGCAAGAAAATATCCAATGCAAAATTAAAACTCTGTCGGAATAATTCAATAATCTATTTATAAGGACGAATCTACATTTTAATTGCAATCTCTTTGCCTTGAAAAAAGGACCTTTTATTTATTACTAAAATATAATATTTAAATTTATATTAAAGTCATGCTTTAATATTTACATCTTCCCTTATGAATATTCTTCTTCTAATTGCTTATTCGAATATGCCCCTCTTTACATTTTACATTATGTATATATATATGTGTTTGAGTGGATTTCACACCTCTTTAGGGTGAAAAGACACAACTCTTATTACAAATTATTTTGAAAAACAATAAACTAACTAAAAAACTACTACCTAACTTTCGGATTTGGGTCTGGTCGAAAAACCAAAACACCTCGTGGAAAGCTAATATTTTTATTGAAGATAAGAAATTTGATTTTCTGAACTGGGTCGTTTTTAGATTTTTAAAATACAACCATCTTTAGGCTTTGTCGGCATCATCTTTGCAGTAGGTCGAAATTCCAGCATTTTCTGAAGGCTTCAATTAGTTAGTTCTATTTATTTGTTTCATAAAGCTTCCTTCCTTTGATTTTTTTAGTATGGAGAAACTTGCTTATTGATAATGGATTTGGACTCTCAAAATTTAGGGTACCACCAGCTCCCAGACTCGGACTTGGCACGGACTCGGCAACGTTGACTCGACTCGGGACTCAGCAAAAACTAGGTTTTTGGGGAGTTTTGCCTAGGCCAAGTTTTTGGAGAGTTGCGAATCACTAGGACTCGGGTAGGGTGACTCGACTCGGAACTCGCCAAGACTTGGAGAGTCGTGGAAAATTTGGGAACTATGATGCAGAGATATAACATAAGTATCGATCTTATTGTAATCAATATTTATTGATGCATATAAGAAGATTGATTGTATAAAATGCTTAGAAATCAATATCTCAAATGTATATGGGCAGATCTATTGCATGAAATATTTAGCATTCATACCAAATTACTGTTGTAATGCACAATGACTGTAGAACTCGATCCGATTCCTTATATCAGATTTATCCTTGATCGATGCCTCTCTTTGGATGCTGATCTTAGATATATATATCTCTCTTGTAATGGAAGAGATATGTCCCTCCTATAGTCACATCTCCTTTATGATGACTGTTGCTTTTTGATAACTAATTGCTGATTGATAACTCATGCCCCTTCACTAATGACTTGCGGCTGCCTGGGTGTGATCACACCTTAATAAAACACATTCTTACATATTATCGCCGCATAAGATCTTATGCATATTTGTTGATGTAGATTTACTATCTTGATATGTTAGTTTATGGGATCATAATTCTCAGAAAATCGGGGTGTTGTAATTAAGGTGATTTTCTACTCAATGACGTCTACTGAGTGCTTCTTCTTGGTGAGGGCATGACAGCCCGCCTTTCCCAAGATTGTTTGTCCTCAAGCAAAGATCAAGATGTTTCCCAACCTACAGCTTCTCATAGTTTCACTTCAGCTGTACTACTCTAATACCATATAAAGTTACTTGATGAAGGTATTGGAAATTTGCTAGGTTTGTCATTTAAGACAAGTTTTCTCACGTATTTCTTTCCTCACCATTTGTAAATGTAAATGACCAATTTGGATTGACCCACGTTTGCACAATATCTTGGATATTTCCTTGTGTTATCATATATTAAGATGAGGATTAGAAGCAAGACACACATCTATGCAATGCTCTATGAATATGTTTCCCTTTATTGGCCAAAGGAGCCTTAAGGACTTTCTATAGCGATTTAAAGTTAACATATTATTATTTTTAAGTGGAGATTCATTGGATATATCTGTTTCTAGATCTTGAGGATGTAAGGGTGTTGTAACTACTAGATTTTCTCCTTCAAAAGCTCCATTTGTTTATTGTCCCATCTTCTTTTGATTGGATGCTTTTAAGATCTTCTTCATCGTACCTTGTTTTCTTGCTTGGATTTCTTTTTGCTCCCTCACCTATTTCTTTATTGATCATTGCTTCTATATTGTAGGCTTGACTCCTTTTCCCACATATATGTCCTAGTTCCCATTTCTCATTACATTTGAAAAACAAGTTTTTTGGTTTAAGATCCTTTAGATTACAAATGTGTTCACGCCTTCATTCATCCTTACATTTGTACCACAATTCTTTCTTTCTACCCTTGTCTTGCTCACAAATAGGCCTAGGCCCCCATTTTTCCTTGTATTGGAAGCATAAATTTTACTTTCTTAAGTTATCATGGTCATCTCTAAAACTAAAGGTTCTTGTAGGCCCATCCTTATTGTAGAAAGTTTTATCTATTTAAGTTGTGTGTCTAGGATATCCATTTTCTCTTATTTGGGCAGTATCAAGCCATGTGGGTTTTAGCACTTTTAGGATTTCCTCTTGGCGTATGGTAGGGTCAAAGGCGCTTACTAGGCCATGGAGAGTACCCAATAATCCTTCTATAAATAGATAGATGAGTCATTCCTCAAATATTCTGCAAGCCACTGCTAGTCTTTGGAAATTTGTCACACATTCTTCAAGGGTTCCTACTTGAGTTATTTTTGTTAATTCTTTAAAGTATCTTTCATGGTACTTTTGGTCAAACCTCTCAATGAGGTTTTTTGTGAATGCATCATAGGTTTATATGTTTCGATGTTTTTGGGTGATTAAGCCATGGTGCCATCAATCATGGGCGACCCCTTCTAAATGCAATATGGCAAATTTAATGGCATTTTCTTCTAACATAGGGTTGAGAGATAAGTAGGTTTCTAGGTTTTGGACCCACGAGTGGGCCTTGAGTTTTCTTGATCCATCAAAGTTAGGGATGGTCAAATTACTTACTTTGTGTTCCAAATCTTGATTAGTTTGATTTTTCCCCTTTCTATGAATACTTTTTGTCTCATCCTCACAATATATCATGAAGGGAATACTCTTCTTGACTTCCGGGTCAAGCCTTGCATATGCTTGGGCATATTCATTCAGATTAGGGTTGGGTGTGTTAATCTCCTCATCTCCCCTAGACTGCCCTTCCCAAGTTAAGAAGGGAGAACGAGTTGTTTATGGGGTTGATCCTAATGTAGTTCTACTGTCACTTTCAGACGGACTAGAAGTGAAATCTCTCTCATTTCTTTGGTTGGGTCTAAGAGTATTCATGATGGTGATTATACTATGTAGGGTTTGAAGAAGGGCTTGAATTGTTTGTTCATTTTTCTCCATAAAGGCCCTCAATCCATGTTCCATTTGTTCACTCCTTGTGTTGTCTTGGCCATTCAAACCCTTTGACCATGTCAATGCTGTGTGAATATTGTTATACTATGAATACAACTACAAAAGAAAAACTATCAGGTCCTTGAAAGTTCACACTAAATCACCTCAGGCAATATACAATTAGCTAAGTTGCCAGTCCTGGTATGGGTGTATGGACATTGGGTACAGGGGTAGAATTTTTTTTCCCTTGGGTTCAGGTATGATATATATATTCTTTGCATCTGTATTACAATCAAATTACTAATGCTAGAGAGTGTCATATGTATACCATTCCAATTAATCTCCCTTGAAGCTTGATGGTTTTGAGGTCATAAAGTGTTTTGCCTCCATCTTTCAAATATATGAGCACTATTTGCCATGTGATTTTATTATTTATGAACAAAAAGAAAGCATGGCAATATCTTTGAATCTTCATGGTTGTGGCACCAAATATTATTTTGGTTCCATCTTTTGCCTTTTTGAACAATTTTTTGTTCTACCTTGTTCTGCACCTCTTTTTCTTTGCATAACATAGACAAGTGGTTCAGAATTCTAAACTGCAGCTACTGTTTCACATCCTGTGGTGCCAACAGACCTTGTGCTTCCAATTCACAGCTGTTCTAACAATGTAGAAATTGGATTTAATTCTAGTGGAGAGACCTGTATTTGACTGATGTCAATATCTTCTTGGTGGTTCTTTCTCCTCATGCATACTAACCTGCGTACACTCTCATTTATCCCTTTCTGGAGATTTTTTTTTTAAATAGATCAAAAAAGTGTTTTCCTATAATTTCTGCTCCCAGGCACTGCAGGTCCCCCTGAATTCAACCGAGTTTGGACCAGGTCCACCCAAAGCATTGCCTGGGGTGCCTGGGCAGTAACCTGAACAAACCCAGGGGAATCAGCCCAGATAAAACCCATACTGGTACCACTGGGGTTCGTGAGTGACCCAGTAACATAGATTATTTGTCTTGCTAGGTGAGCTGCTCTTGGAGCTTAAGTCCACAACATACACACACTATATGAATCCCAAGTACAACAACTGCAATCTAGATTTGAACCTGGATAAGACAGAACCTCTTCCTCAACTAAGAAAGAAATAAAATTAACAAGAGCGCATTTGATGAATGTCAGGAGGTCAACACCGAGGAGGGGTGAAGCAACTTGACCTTTGGGTTGAGAAATTTTAAGGCATTAGACCAACGGAAGAGGTGCGGGAGTAAACACCATCCAAAGTGCTATTATTAAATGTGGATGATCTTTTTTCGTGGAAATAATCAGAGTCAAGTGCAAACCTGGTAATTTTCCCTCTGTCCTTGGAAACATATGTCAAAGGAAGTTCCATGCTTAGCTCACACTAGGGTCAACTCTCTCCCTACAAACACTTAGGCTCCAAAGAATATCCGCGGGAGTGATCCTGTGGATTAGATTAAACTAGGGTTTTCACATACCAAAAAAAATTGCTCCTTGCTTAGCCCAAAATTGGCCTGCTGAGTCCAACTCAAAGATATGAAGGAAACCCTAGATTTTAATAAGGTTAAACTAGAGCTTTTCGCCTCCAAAAAATTTGACCTGCTGTGACCCAATCCGAGATATAAGGGGAACCCTAGATTATAGCAAACAAAATTAAAATACAAGCGCATGTGGTTTCTTCGTGGTTTCTTTTTAAATCATTTAAACTTCAAATAAACAGCCTATCAATCTATACAACAGAGCTATGCAGATTATTTCTTCCAACATGTCGATTCTTATTATGAACCGTGAATTTAAAATCATAATAAAGGTTCACAGAGTTGAAATCGAGTTGATGAGAAAGCTGCGCCCACTAGGAGCAGCACACATATTCCCTGAAGCGGAAGAAAGGGAGAGAGAGTTATCAGGCATTGAGCTGGATTGTATCTAGGGTTTATTGAGCATTGAACCAGATTATCCTATGCTTCTTAAGCATTGAGCCGAATTGCCCGAGAAATGATCTAAAGCGAGTCATTAGTCACTACTAATACTTGTTTCTGTACGGTTCGCTGTATAGGCGACTATTGCGAGACAGATTCTTCAACCCCCACTAAACCAGTTAAGCAAAGATTCTACTCCGAAAAAATAAAAACAACTTTGTCGAAAAGATTGTGTGACCTGATGAAAATCACCGGAGCCAGAACCTGCTGAACTACCGGAAGTGTTGTTGACTCTGAGGGGTACATTCTCAATGATGCGTCTGAGCTTGATTTCCAGGTCTTCCGCTGCATTGTCTTTTAGCGATGGGCCTTCCGACTCTTTATAATCAACAATTGCCCCTGCTCCTACAGTTGCACTCTGTTCAGGAATGCAAACCATCTGCTTGTAGTTGTTTCCATCACCCAAATTCTTCGGCCTCGACATTTGGTACAAACACAGATACACGGATACAGCGCCTTATTCCCCAAATGAATTGATTTGAGTAACCTGGCTCGACCAAAACTTCGTCAGCGGGAATTTTCGGTGAAAAGATCTAAAATGGTACTAAGAAGGGGCATAGGCTAAATGGCCGAAAATTTGCACCCTCGTGCCTCGTGCCATTGCCCAGCTCGGCATGGGCATACATACATCCCACCGTCGTTTTACTTTGGACGTCCGCAGTCAAATCATTCTGTGCGGCCGTAAAACAAAGTTAATTTATGCCACCAATATTTGCTTAGCTTACGCTTATAGTTCTCATTAATATTTAGTTACTCGTTAATCTCCTCTTGACTTAATTTGTACTATATTATAAACGAAAAATAAATAAATGATTATAGTTTTTAATGATTTTAAATATTTTTAAATTAAGAGTGTTTTGTTTGGTGTTTTTAATCATTTATAATATAATATTTTTAAATTATTTTTAATTTTATAATATTATAAATCATTTATTTATTTTTAAAATATTTTTAATTATTTATAATATAATATTTTTTAATCATTTTTAAATTTATAATATTTTAATATAAGTAAAATTTTAATAATTTATATATTAAAATTAACAATCGTTAATATTATTTTTAAATTCTTCACAAAATTTCAATCTAACATCTTTGTCAAGCATACTAAGAAAATTATCTAAATGGTTAAATTGTTTAGAAAATTTCAATTAAAAAAGTAATATTATTCTTGAATTTATTATTTTTTTAATTGAAATCTTCTAAAGAATTTAACTACTTAGGTAGTTTTCTTAGTATACTTGACAAAGGTATTAGATTTAAAAAGTTCAATTTTTTTAAGAATCTAATATTTAATTAATTTTTAAGGTGTTAGATTTTAAAAGTTCAATTTTTTTTAGGAATCTAATATTTAATTAATTTTTTAGTATACTAGTTGTAAAAAAAATTTAAATTTTATAAATAATCGAACATTTAGTTAATTTTTTTTAGTATTGGGCCTATATTATGAGTCACTTCCACTTGAATAATTATAGGGTTGTTCTGTGTCTTATGTGTTTATCATGTTAGATTACAACCTCGGATTACTTGAAGCCAAATGGGACCTCATCCTTTCACCCATAGATTTTTTTAACTTTGTCTCTTTTTATAGTCTAAAAACTTAAAGAATTAAAATTATTCTTCGATCTAAAGCTAGGCTAACACCTTTATAATTTTTCATCTCTTAGGTTTACACCAACATCATAGTATCCATAGTCACATAAAATCTTCTAACACATCCATGTCCTAGGTTTTAGAATCACTTGCAACATCATAACATCCTAATACAAATTCATTTTTCATTGAGTCTTAAATTTCACTTAACTCAAGATAGGTTTACATTTCCTATATATTCATACACTACCAGCTTGATCACATCTTCATAAGCATCAATATCTTAAGTTTGATCACCATCCATATTGATGTTATACTTTTATCACCATCCCAAATACCAATACTTTATGTGGGAAATACGTAATTTAGTAGAGCTTTTAGTAGACTTAGCTTGGTCTTCATTCTCATACTAAGGATTGTCACTTTAGGAAACAAAGTTACAATCAATTACATAAATCCAATAAAACATAATCAACTTATTTTATTTCATTCTCATATCATGTAGCTTAATCTTCATTCTCATGAACTCATACAAAATTTTATATAAAATTAATGGAAACAAAGTTACAATCAATTACATAAATCTAATAAAACATAATCAACTTATTTTATTAATTTCCAATTCAATTTCAAAACAAAAATAAATTACCGTTTTCATCTAAACATTGGAAATTTTTTAATCTAATCAAATACATATTATCTATTGCCACTCTTTATGAAAAAAATATTTGTACATATTTATGTATCCAATTTATAAAAAAATAATTTACTTATTATTATTAATTATGTAAAATATGATTTATTTCATTATACTACTAATAATTATTAATTTTAATATATAAATTGTTAAAATTATATCTATATAAAAATCATTAAAATAAATAAATGATTAAAAATATTAAAAATTTAAAAATGATTAAAAAATATTATATTATAAATGATTAAAAATATTTTTAAAACAAATAAATGATTTTATAATATTATAAAGTTAAAAATTATTTTAAAATATTATATTATAAATGATTAAAAACACCAAACAAAACACTCTTAATTTAAAAATATTTAAAATCATTAAAATAAAAAGTATTAAAAACAAAAATTATAATTTAAAAATCATTAAAAACTATAATCATTTATTTGTTTTTCGTTTATAAGCCACTAAAAATTAACAAGTAAATATTAATAAGAACTATTCGTGTAAGCCCTAAGCAAATATTAGTGGCATAAATTAACTGCTTCGAACGTGCAAAGTGAAAGGACGATGGGATGTATGTATGCCCATGCGGAGCTAGCAATGGCACGAGGCACGAGGGTGCAAATTTTCGGCTATTTAGCAATGCTCTAAGAAGGCAAGATAAGTTGCATGGATATTTTAAAACCAGCATTTGCACCTTGGTGTGCAATAGGTAAGCTCCAGATATGTGAAGAGTAGTATAAAATGTTTTGTTTTTTTTTAAGTTTTGTAGAATTGGTTATTTTGTCCACTTGTAATTAGTTATCTAATATATTTAGATTGTTTAATTTGGTTGAATTTTATTTAAAATAATTTAAATAGTTAGTTTCAAAAGAGTTGGTTACTTCATATCGTAAAGTTTTGTTTCAACAACCATTAAATTTAATTTAATCCAAATTGTTTAATTGCATCTATACAAAATTCATAAATGTATACCAAACATCTTTTAAGATAAGATATAATTTCCCAAAACCATAAACAGATAATCATAAGAAAGGTGGTTTGTGATAATGAGAGTTGTTGAAGCATCCTCATCATTAAAAGTGTAACCATTAATATCCAAAATCCTTGTTGTTACATTATCCCATTAGCAGTAAATATCCCCACTACGAAGTACCCATTATCTTGTCTTGATAATGGTTTTGGTTCAAAAATGTCTCTTCGAAATGGGCAGATCAGCATCAGGCACCTCGAGCAAGCATCTCCTCGTACTGTAACAAAGAGATCTGTCGTTGAAATTTAATTTGGTTGTGAAATCTTGCAATGAAATCCTCTGCTTCTCTATCAACTCTAACCTCAATTGAGCGAGACACAAGGTTGCAAAATGTCTACTCTCATATTGCACTCCTCCTCGTCCTCAAAAGAAGTGGGGCGCATGCACAAGAAATAATTGTGATGCGTTGGTCTTGTGAATGCAGGGTTGTTGGAGCATGAGAATTCATATTCTCTGAGCCCAAATGGCCCACTCGATCTGCTTCGAAACATTATATTCCGCACAGTATTCGCCAACAAATTTCCCCTCTTCGTAAATCCTTCGTGCAAATACCTACGTTTCAGCATACATTTTCTAGTGAGGAAAATGACAACGCTCACCATATTCCTCAAACGCCTCTTGATGAGGGGCTTCTTTGTAGATCCAATTCCCATGACTTAAATCTATTGTCGTGTTGTGGCGTGTGAGCGCTTGCTGTCAAACGGTGATCGGAAATGACAAAAAAAATCAACAATTCTCCGGATTGCAATCGTCTTGCAACCCTCTCCACATATTTCAACCGTTGATGCTAGAAAGGCAGGTCGATACGTTTCATATAATAAAATGCCTTCGGTGTAAATACCTCCTGAAATGGAGTAGCAATTTTGTAAGAAAGTGTATCAAGAATCACTTGCAAACTTTTTGAGTACTCTCACTCTAAAGATGTTGTTTGAGGAAATAAGGCGAGACAAAACTTTTAATTTTCCTTAACTTTAATCTCTTCGTCAATAGGTTTCTCTCGTCTCTCTAATGTTATTGTTTTTTTTCAATTCATCTAGTAATACTATGAAATGAAAACAAAATGTTGTTAACATATGGGTTTAGTGATGAAGAGTTATATGAGTTCAGTATTGTATCTGATACAGAGAAGTGTCATATGTTTGTATGCGAGAAAAATATTCAATGTTGTCGTAATAATTAACTTATTGTGTGCACAAAATGTGTATGTTTATGGGAAGTTGAAATATACAGAAAGTGTGTTTAAAGTATAGTTTAGATGATGACAAGTAAGCAAGAAAGAGTATTTGAAGTCTAGTTCAGATGATGATAAGTAAGAAGGAAGTCTTGGTGCTTCACCTCTATGAGCATCACCTAGATGCAATGAGCGTTAGGTGTTCCATTCATTCTCATGAGAGATGGGTTCTTGTGAACCACTACTCATGAAACATGGGTCAATGAGTTTAACTCAAAAAACTACACAGTTGAATCTTGATAGCAATATCATAATTTGACTTGCTGTGGAAAATATCTCATACTTATCAATCAATGAGCTTAAGGGGCTTTCTAATGAATAGTTCATAAGGTACAACACTTGTTGAAAGTTTTACAAATTTCGTAGTTAAGTGTTCTTGAGTTGGACTAGTACTGGGATGGGTGACCTCCCGGGAAGTTCGAGTACTTCACCTCTATGAGCATCACCTAGATGAAATGAGTGCTAAGTGTTTCATTCATTCTCATGAGAGATAGGTTCTTGTGAACCACTACTCATGAAACATTGGTCAATGATTTTGACTCAAAAAACTACATAGTTGAATCCTAATACCAATATCATAATTTGACTTGCTATGGAAAATATCGCCTACTTATCAATCAATGAGCTTAAGGGGATTTCTAATGAATGGTCCATAAGGTGGAACACTTGCTAAAGGTTTTTCAAATGAGGTTGCAAGCAAAGTGGGCTTAACAATGGAGGAAACTTCATAGTTAAGCACACTTGAACTAGAGTATTATTCGGATGGGTGACCTCCTAGGAAGTCTCAAATGTTTCACCTCTATGAGCATCGCCTAGATGCAATGAGTGCTAAGTGTTACATTAATTCTCATGAGAGATGGGTTCTTGTGAACCACTACTCGTGAAACATGGGTCAATGAGTTTGACTAAAAAAACTACACAGTTGAATCCTAATACCAATAGCATAATGATGAGAGGTAACTATCTTGGATATCTGAAACGTGATAAACATGGGAAGCTAGAATATGTAAGAAATAGTATATAAAGTCCTCATGGGAGATTTATCTACATAAGAAGTTGGACTTAAAGTTTAGGTGCTATCGTGTATGGTTTGTGAATGTTGCATTATCCTACTTTCAGGTACACGTAAGTTTAGAGGTTGGAGTTATATTTTATTGTTTGGTGATAGTGAGCTTGGCTATCAGGTATAGTCAAGGTCAGTCTAGAAAATACTCTGCATTGCTTTGCATTGATGTTTCTAGGTGTGTGATTTGGTGGACATGTTCATGTAGTTTTCCACTATAGATATCTTATGTTAGTTTTCTCCACAAGTGACTTTATGTTGCTTTGAGTGACGTTGTTGTTTTTGTTGGTCTTTGACTCACTTAGTTGATTTTGTTGATTTTATCTATGACTTATTGATCTGAATATGCTTCAAAGGAAGAGTTAAGAGGTTAATATTGGTCTTATCATGGCATGTTGAAATCTACGTTGAGTTATGTGCATCAGAGAATATTTTTTGGAACAACTGGTTGATGTGTTCATATGCTTTACTACATGATATGTTTGGCATCGATTTTGGAGAATGTTGTGGTGATTGAGCTTTGATTAAATCATGTGTGGAAGTTGTGTTAAGAGGTATTTGGGTCCTCTTTATCTCCTAGGATGGACCGCATTGAGTGTAAGTGTTTATGATAGTCGAATTTGTGTTTTTTATGCTTACCTCTATCGTGGAACGACCTAGTTATGATTTTGGATGACCGAGTTAATATATATAGATGTGTGGATGGTTAATTTGAAGTGTGAATTGACTTGGATTGTATTGGGATCAAATGTGAATTCAATGTGATGTGAACATGAAAGAGAAAAGGTGCGAATGTGTGAAAAAAATTCCTCGATGGAGATGGATGCATTGTATATGGCTACCTTGCAACTTCATGGAAATCTCTAGTGTTATAAGAGTCACCACTAAACCAACCCACACTTACAAAACCTATGGTTGGGGATGAATCTCGCTCAAAATAGACTCTCTATATCAATGGGAGACATTTGCATTTAGTTCCAATGATTGCATAAGTTGACACTATAGGCTAGGAATATAAGAATTAGAAAGACGCGTGATAAAATTCAACCACGAAACCCATAAAATCATGTAAAAGAAATCCTAATCTCATCAATAGAAGTCTGAAATGAAATACACAAATAACAAAATCAAACCATCATCATGCATATTCTTCACTCCATTCCATTGTTCTTCTTTCTCCTCTAAATTGATGTTTCTCTCAAAAAGATGAGTGCACAAATATGATAAAAGCCAAAGAAAAATTGACAAAGTAATCATGAGGATACTAGAAATAGTGGTTGCAAGAATAAATGAGAGTCCAATTTATAGAGAAATTGGGATAGATTGGATGGTCAAGATCAATTTGGAACTCAAGACAACCTATAATAACAAGATTAAATGAGAGGACAAGTTAAGTGATAATAAATTGGAAATTGCATTTTGAAGTGGATGAGGAAATAAAAATAAGATAGAGTTAAGTGAAAATAAATATTAGAAATATTTATTTTCAACAAAAAATGTCATTTTCAAGTGGAGAAAAGGTGTGGGGAATAAGCTAAGTGGAGGAGAAAATAGAAGGAGAAAAGAGTTAAGTGAAAAATAAATTAGTAAGTGGGAGTTAGAAGTGTAGGAAGGTGGAAGAGTTAGAAGTGGAGATAAATTAGCATTAAAAGAGACAAGTTGAGTTAGAAATTGGAGAGGAATTTAATAATTAGAAATTATTAATCCCCTCATATTTAAAAATTAGACAATTAAATAAATAATTTTATTTAATTGCAAAAAAGGGGAAAAGGAGGTAAATAAACAATATATTTATTTACCAAAGGGATGACTTTAAGATAAAGGACACATTAAATGGTTATTTTCCCTATGACAAAGATTAAATAATTGTCAAAATTATTTAATCAGATCACTAATTGGAGACAAATTGATAGGACATGATCAAATTAGAGGATGAAAATTAACAATTAATTGAATGTCATCATTTAATTAATAGAAGAATGACACAATATCAACAATTTAATTAAATGTCATCATTTCGTTCTGGTTAACCATTTTAGGCATAGTAAGAAAGTTTCCTTTCCTTACTTTCTTTTAAGCTCCCTAAATAATTGTAATACCCCAAAAATGGGCTATAAGTTCATTAACCTCCTACATCAACAAATCGAACAAAATCGACATCAAAGTCCTAACCTAAGGCACATCTAAACATCATCGAATCCTAATTGATTATCTTAAATTTTGCATCGGAGAATATTCTTAGCAATATTCTTAATTATCTTAATTATCTTTAATTTAATGATTATTTGGCAATAAATCACATTTATCCTAAGTTTGATTAATTGAATATTTTCATATTTAATTATTTAGATTTAATATTTGCCACTTAATTGTTTAATTAAATTCTATCTATTATTAATTGTATTATTTAATTTTGACAATAAATCAAAATTCCTATCTTTAATTGATTAAATTCTTATTTAATTAATTAAAGCATGTTGTCATTATTTAATAATATAGTTTTTAATAAAAGTTTGAATAAATAGTTAATCAACCCATAAATTAATTATTCATTTTCAAAAATCAGTTGAGTTGAGGATAAATCACTTTATTTATTTATTTAATTCTTAATTATTATGCATATTCAAAAGAAACAGTTAAACTCCAAATCAGAAAATCAATGCAAGTTATTAACTTTTTGGAACTCAACATCCTTTTGGAGTTCAAAAAGCTGATCTAAACTCTAATTTGAGTTAAAAAGCTATTTTTGCATGATTTTGAGAATTAACTATCTTTCATGATCAGATAACTCAAAAATCAATTTGAGTGATTTATGGCTTTTATCCATGCACCTCCAAAGCCCTGGATTTCTATAAATTAAAGGCTTCAGCTCTTCATATCTCATCTCATATTTTGCACAATCACGCTGGAGAATTAGAATTGAAGAATCAAAGCTCTTGCGAATCGACATCTTTGTGAGATCAATCTTATTTTTTTTGCATTCATAGCATATCAATTTTCAATAGCATTCATAGCATATCAATTTCATTTAGCATAGATTTCATATCAGTTTTTTACAATTATTATTGCATAGAAAATATTAAAAAAATAGCTTAATTGCATTCAATTTCATATTCATCTTTTGCATTCAAATCCTTCATTTAGGTGTCGTCTAGGTCACTGATCTTGATTACAATCTAAGAACATTAATCTCGCACCTACTAGAAGGCAGTAAATCGCTTGGTTAGATAGATTTCAATTTTGCACGATTTCAATTTTTGCTAACCTCTAATGTCTTACTGAGTGTTGTGTCTACAGATCAGGTACAATTTTCACACACACATTTTTGGCGCCCACCGTGGGGCCCTGAAACGGGTTTCCAATTCAATTCTATGAATTTCTGTCTTTTTCTCCTCGGGATCTGTGCAAAACTGTGATTTTTAATTTTTGTCCGTACATCTGTCGTACGAGTTTCTGACAAATGTCGTATGAGAGCATGTTAAAGTATTGTTCGTTCGTGTTTAATAAACGACGAGACAATCATGATATGCATATAAATATAGATATATTTATATATATATACTATATAATATAATTGAAAAGTAAGTATATATTAATATGCACATGTGTGAACTATTTATATACTACAATCACAATGGTAATCTATTTCTGTACAACACTCATATATATTCTCTATAGGACAATCTTGATTTAACAACATGGTATCAGAGCCTAACCTATAAGAGAATAATATATATTCACAAGCAATCTGTCATAAATTAGCTACGATATTGGTGACAAAATTCCATATATGTTCTCAGTCTAAACAATGACATTGAAGGTTGAAACTTATACACAATCTCGTGAAGCATATGTCTGTGATTCAGTGATTGAAAGAATTGCTAGTTAACATATATACTCAAAGCGTACAGTGGAACTTAATCCATGATGCATCCATGACTGTCGACATGTAATAAGCAAAGCAATGACCAAAACCGCTAGCAATGCGACTGTGACTGAGACTGAGATTAGAATAGGAGTTGTTTTGCGTTGAGAGGAGAACAATGGATCTGGTTCAAATCTGGAAACACTAGCTATGCAAACAAAGAGAGCAGAACTGTTCCATGAGTTTGATCACAGGTTGAACAAATCCCTGAACCATATTTGACAAGGTCCTGGAGGCGCAATGAAGTTAATTGCAATAAACAAGCAATCACGGAGACACACAGTCTCACACATTTTCCCCGACTAAGCAGGGTATGAATAAGTAGGGTTATCAGGAAACAACACATCGTATTCAATAAATCTGTTAGTGTTGCCATTTCAAGAATCACAGTTTAAGGGTAGTTCACGTTCACAACCGCTCAATCACCATTCCCGCGAACATTTTCCAAAACATATTGGAGTTTGGAAATGAAATTGTGAAATCAATAGTGGGTTTCTATGGATGTCGGCACCCTCATAATTAGTGAATGTAGTGAGATGGAGTATGAGTCATTACACGAATGTGTTGAATTATTGAATTGAAGAAAATAAGAAGTAATAAGCAACACTGATAAGAACAACAAATAAGGATTGATGAATCTGATCATTCAGATAAAAGATAGAACATCAAATATATCCATCATCTCACAAGCAAATCTACATTCATTGGCAGATCGATACATATTCAGATCGATACATATTCATTGACAGATTGATACATATTATAGATAGATTCATATCAACAGATCAATACATATGTATTGCAAATTGATATTGGCAAATTTGTAATCAGACCTTTGTCATTTGTTAAATAAAATTAAATACTCTCATTGTTGGGTTTTTTCATCATAAGAAAACTACCATCTATTTAGAAGATAGATCTCTTCAATTACATATTTGGTGTTATGTCAGTTGCATCGTCACTCATCGTGGACCAAATGTATCAAGATTTAAGAGAATACACAACATTTAAGTACAAGATATATGCTTATTTGCAAGATACATGGAAAATATTCATGCCTCAAGATCCGTGGAAATTCTAAGCTTCATTGAGTGAGCAATAGGGAGCAAAGAAACAACTGGGAAGATGACTCAGAAATAAATATTTTTTGCAAACAATCTCATTTGATATAAGAATGTTTGAAGGAGGTTTGTGGCCAATGACATTCTGAAGTCTCATTCAACAGTTGTCATCTATGCCATAAACCAAGACATGACATTAGGTTTGGTTCATGTGCAAGACTTATCAGGTTTGGATTATATGGTACAATGCAAGTGTTATTCCAAGAAATAACATCTTTCTATCATTGGTATATGCCTTTCACCCAGACATGCCTCTCAATCTGCATTAGCCTATTCAGTCATGAGTTTCTTGAGAGATGTCAAAAGTATCATGTCTAAGGTCCTGCATATGAAGTCATGCACACATAGTTTGGTAGGTTGTCTAAGATATATCCCACATCTTTCACACGGGGGATATTAAAATTGAGGGACTGTAATTTGATACTTGTGGTGATAGTGATATTGTTGGGCATGTGCTTACAATGCCCAGACCAAGGTCAAATTGAATCAGAAATCATTGAGAAGAGGAAAATTCCAATATCTTGAGGATGGGCAATCATTGTAAGTGATTTGTTGGGGAAGAAGTTTCTAATCTTTCTGAGAATCAAGGGGATCAAATACTCCTGAAATTGCTTAAGTTAAACATGGATATAATTGTGGAGGGTTTACCTGTTTCTATGTAGACTAAATGAAAATACAAAGTTCCATGTCAAGGTCTGATCATCCTACTTACCATGGGGCTTTTGACTTGCTTGGGGAGAGCAGTCTGAAAAGGTTTTCACATGCATTAAGTTCCTAGTATGGAATCTACAAACCATGGCTTCTTCTTATCTGTGAGAGTTTCATAATATGATTACAATCACAAGGATGTGAAAGAATTTGACAGGATGTATTAACTTAAGTATGAAGATAAGTTGATGCATATTCAATTCTTGTGAGATACATTGATATCAAGTATGATGGGTACGAGTATCACATTAATGGGCTCACCTTACGAAAGGAAATACTTGAAAATATTTGAAATTTAAGATAAGTATTCTATGCTTTATTAATACATATGAATTTTCAATTTGTAATTCATTAAATAATAAATCTTGTATGCTTCTATCATTTGTATTCTTGTACGAGATAGTTTAGCTTTATAAACTATTTGTAATCTATCTCTAACATACTTTCAGGATAAAAGCATATGAAATTCAGATTCAGAGAAAGTCTGACATTTTCAAGAGGTCAAGAAGTTGATTAACTTGAGCTTCAGAGGGAGCATATGATTCAGTTAACTTGTGATAATCTCAATCGTATTGATTGAGAGGGAGTTCACTATTGAAGGTAAAATAATTATGAGATTATAGTAGTGGAAACTAGTGGACAAAATCACAGATGAGATTCACATGGATAGAATCTCTGCTTGAAGTAATTCATACATCTCGAGACTACAGTTCATTAAGATGAACATCATACTAGAGGTCCTTATTATCTTCCCTCAAGTCCAAGAGGGAGTGTTAATGTTATGGCCTTGAAAAAGATCAAAATGCATCCTATGCTAATCCGCAGCCTTATGGAAACCCAGTATGAGATATCGATTCTCTCAGGAAGAAAAGTATATAAAAAGGGTATGCCTCCATGACAGAAGAAGAAAAAGGATATGCATCAGTGGATATGCGAGGATCTTGATTCAGATGGAGTAGACCATGTTTTGTTGGCTCTCTAGTGATCGAGAAACTGTAGCAGAGAATTATGATGAATTACCATGTGAGAAGGCTATGCTTCCATGTCAGAGGGAGAAGCTAGAAGATCAAACTAAGATGGCATCACAGGATCATGGTCATATTAATTCAGAGGAAGTATACCATGTGAAGATGGTTTCTCACCAAGCCCCTTGCTAGGAAGAAGATTGTGTACTTCAGATAACCTTGGTATGTTGAGAACTAAAGCCTTAAAGAAGTTCTCAGAATCAGTGATCCATCATTTTGTATCTTAATATGATTCTTGTCTGTGATAGACAAGTCTAAGGTGGAAGCCTTAGTTTTAACTCTCTGAGGAGAGTCAAGATGGATATCATATGTGTGACTTTATAGGTCCACTCATCCTGTGTTCATATTTAGAAGATGATGATTTTTTGAACATGAATACTTGTACTTAACATGAAAGGTGACGATCTTTCATGTGTGTTGGGTTACTATTTCAAGGTGACGATCTTGACAATAGTTAACCAGGCTTCAAGATCGACTCCCGAAAGGGTTTGTCCCGGATAGGACCAGACATCTTGTTGCTTATGTTATTACTTGGTGTGTAATAATTGTTAAGATCGACTCCCGAAAGGGTTTGTCCCGGATAGGACCGGACATCTTAACGCTAAGATTATTACTGTGTAATAACTTGTCAAGATCGACTCCCGAAAGGATCTGTCTCGGATGTGCCAGATATCTTGATGTCTATCATGATCGACTCCTGAAAGGGTCTGTCCCGGATGTGCTGGATATCATGATATGAAAAGATTCTACAAATTCTATTAAACTCTCTCTCAAGAGGGAGTGTTAAAGTATTGTTCGTTCGTGTTTAATAAATGACGAGACAATCATGATATGCATATAAATATAGATATATTTATATATATATATATACTATATAATATAATTGAAAAGTAAGTATATATTAATATGCACATGTGTGAACTTATATATATATATATATATATATATATATATATATATATATATATATATATATATATATATATATATATATATATATATATATATATATATATATATATATATATATATATATATATATATATATATATATTATACAAAGTATGAATAAACTATTGGTTAAGATATGTTAACTAATAGTTATGTAATGAAGTGACATGACCATAAGTATATACGGTCATGTCTATTCATTACATGACTATTCAATATATACATATACCCTATTGTTATTGTAGAATCAATCAATAATGAAGGCAATTGTATTCTACAATCACAATGGTAATCTATTTATGTACAACACTCATATATATTCTCTATAGGACAATCTTGATTTAACAATAGAGCATACCCACTGTCGTATGATACTAGACCCACTGTCGTACGATAGTCTATCGGATCGAGGCTCATTTCATCACAAACCCACTGTCATTTGGGAGCTCAACTGTCGTATGGTAGCATACCCAGTGTCGTACGAGTTTCTGGACTATCGTCTGAGAGCATATCCACTGTCGTACGAGTTTTCGTACCAATTTTTTACTGTCGTTTCATTTTTTTCATAGCAGAGTATCAGATTTGATTTTTATATTTCGGCTAACTGCTAATTTTGACAATTGAAATTCTCTATTTTTTATTGCTCTCTGCTGGTTTTGATTGGGAAAAGCACAAGAATTGCTAAAAATCAGGTAAAATCTACTAAGCGCGTTGCGAGGATCACCAAGTATTCTCCTTCATCTAATAACATTTTGATTTGGGCTTAAAATAAATCTCTCATGTGTCTAGCTTGTGTGCGTCTTCTCATGCTTTCATTTTACACACTTGCATAATTTGATACTAGGTTGTAATCCCATAAGAATTCATTAAGTAGTCTTAGAATACTTGTGATTGATCTTGATTGCTATCTTGGGTTATTGGACTCGCTAATCCGCCGGCCCCTCATTTCCGCCCCATGGTTGCAATCTCAGCGCCATAAAGGGGAGGGGTCAACAGGATAGAAGCGTTAAATGTTCCACTTGGCAACCCTTTTGTGCTTTTAGGAACTCACTTGTTTTCTAAGTTGTGGACTCATTTTTAGCTTGTGTGAGGTGTTAAGTGTTCCACCTTGTGGACTCATCTCATATTTGCTTTAAGCGTTAAGTGTTCCTCTTTCTACTTTTTGGATGCTTTTGGTAGATTTACTTTCGGAACATATATCTGTGCTCACATAGTAATTAGGCCCTATGAACACTATTCAAGATTCTTGAGAGATTGGATTCCTAGCGAAATCTTTCTTGACGACAGAATCCTTGTGGGTAGGGAGGATACTTAGTGCGTTTCACATTCAACTTGGTTAGTGAGTCTTCTCTTATTGATCGACACATTCTCTCTCCGAAGAGGTTGATAGATCACGTGGGGTTGATATCATGAGCTTTGGTGAATCAAAATTGGTTAGTGCATCTTCTCTTATTGATTGATACATTCTCTCCCCGGAGAGGTTGATAGATCACATGGAGTTGATATCACAAACCTTGGTGGAAAAAAACTTTGTCTTAGCATGTCGAATTAATTTGCTTGCTTTGTTTGGGTTAAAAGTGAAGAGGTGTCAAAACCTTGAATTTGGAGCCAAGTCCCCTTGTGGTATAAATCTATGAGTCATCTTTAGAGAGGGTTAACCGTAGCGGACAATCCCTTCACAGGGCAAACTACGTTGACGGAACCTCAAGCGGTCATAGCCATTTTCGCCGTGGTAGTGACAGCCGCTATATAAATGTCCTTGTGGAAGAAATCTCCACGGGTATGGTTCATTGTTGGGTTGTCAGAACTCCCTAGCAGCTCTTGAAGATTAAGTTCTCGGACTATGTCAAAACCCTGGTGCGTCGGGATTGGAGTTCACCCCTTTGAATCATAAAATTTGCAGAGTCAAACCATTACTAAAAACCCTAGAGAGGCCAATTTTTCACTTTCAGGTATATGTGTGTTATTGCAAAACTTTTCAGAACATACACAATTAGTACTCTCAGGGATTAGCACAATTTGGTCACTTGATTGTTCATGCGCAAGGTTGCTTTTGCCCTTGTTCATTGTTTTCAGATGTGCTTGGAATCACTTGCTTGCTATTCTGCGTACTTGTTTATCTACTTGGCTCTTAAAAATGATCAAATCTGGTATAACCTTCAAAATCTGGACAGCACAATTTGCAAACAATCCAGAATTGAGAACCTTAAATTTTGCAAAAATTGACGTAAAATTCTTTCTGGAGTCAAAAGTCATTTCAAGAAGTCAAAAGTCGTATGACTTTTTGTCAAATGTCATTTCAGTATCGCCCATATGTCATATGATTGAGAACCCAGTGTCGTACGAGTTTTCAAACCAACAAAATTCAAAAGCCAAAAATCTGTTAGCAACTGTCGTACGAGTTTTATCAACTGTCGTTTCATTGCTACCCAACTGTCGTACGAGTTTTGCAACTGTCATTTCATAGACTACCCAACTATCATACGAGTTTTGCAACTGTCATTTCATAGACTACCCACTGTCGTACGAGTCTGCAGAGTGTCGTTTAGAAAAATTTGAGAGAGTTGTCAGAAATTGTCAAATTGCAAGATATCCAATGTTTCCAGCCTAGTTCTAGAATCTGTCAAAAATATCATTGTGTCAGGAACAAAGCAGTAGCTATTGAGCATTCTACCATTTTTTGAGTTTGATCTTTTGAATTCGATCTAGTCTTCTGTTTGATCAATTTGAGTCCTTTTTATCTCGTGTCAAAACCTTGTCATAACTATCAATCTTCAATCAATCTTCGAAAACAAACTAAGTGTTGAGAACTCGTGTCCGCTATCTTTTGGGCGATCTATCCCATACATCCAGGGCACAGTTTCCTTCACCCACATCCCATCAGATCTTCAAAACTATCACAATCTTGACAAGGTTGCGTCATCCGATTTTCAAATTGTTCTTCAGTTGTCTTCATCCTTTTCTTCTGTTTCATTCAAAGTTAATGGAGGAGACTAGAGCTTCTTCACACAAGAAATCAGAAGAAACATCTCAGAACTTACTTTTGACCAATACCTCGGGTCCAACTCTTGAACAACTCATCAAGTCAGGTATCTACGAAGACGACGGTCTCGGTAACTTTCGATTGAAAATTGGTTACATACCTCCTCTATCAACTCACAGAGGTAATCAGCAAACTCCTCCTCAATCTATTCCAAGGAGCCCAAAAACTCCTACCATGTCTCAAGCAGGGACAAACCATGGTTCTCTAGGAGGAGGATCCCAGGGACACCATTCTCAACATAATGCCAACCAAGACCCTACACCCTCTGAAATCCATCGGTGTCAGAATCACAATGAATTCAAAAGAATGATGAGGCATTTCTTGAAAATGGATAGAGAGGCATACTTTTTGCAATTAGCCCAGGAAGGAGCTAAACTTCCTCCTCACTTCAATGTCGAAGATATCATCACGCATGAGGAAGAAACTCTGATGACGGCCATAATGAACCAGCTGCACGCTATGCAGGTCAAAATGAATAAAATTGAGAAAGAGAAGGAACCCAAGGAATTCTCCATGGAGGCCCTTTGTCCTTTCCCTTTTGACAAAGACTTGTATATGCCTCCATTCCCAAAAAGAGTGGAGATACCAAAGTATGACAAATATGACGGACACTCTGATCCTCAAGATCATGTCAGAGAGTTCTGTACGCAATCCATGGAATTCATGCATGAACTGACTTATCTAATGCGTCTTTTTCCTAGATCCTTGGGAGGAGCCTCCATTCAGTGGTTTTCAAGATTACCTTCTACGATCAAAAATTTTGAGGAATTGATTAAATTGTTTTATCAACAATATTCCTACAATATTCAACATCCAATTACCATGATCGATATCTGTAACCTCAAGCAATATCCAGGGGAATCATTCCTAACTTTTCTCAAGAGGTGGCGAAAGAAGTTTTCTCTATATGCTAGACCAATTCCCGAAATGGAGAAACTTGAAATCTTTATCAATAACCTTGTTCCAGAGCTCAACTATCCATTACAAATGCAAGATCATGTATCTTTTGATAAAATGGTGGATAATGCAATCAAGATTGAGAAAGTACTTGTCAAGAAAGGAGAAATCACACTTCAAAAGGACAAGTCTAAATCTGGATCTAGCTCAAAAGATAAAAACAAGAGCTAGAATAGAAATAAAGGTATCGTCTCTGATGGTGTTGTTGACACTATCCACGCCCCATCAAAGGCACTGGCCTACAATCTCACCCTTTCCACCAAAGCCATTGAAGCTTCAGAGCAAAAATCTGCTGAACCATCTCCAAAGAAGCCATTCAAACGATGGGATAATAAACGAAAGTTTACTCCCCTAGGAGAATCTTTGGAATCTTCCCTGAGAACCCTGATAGCTGATAACATGATCTCTTTACCACCAATCCAAAAACCTGATCTGGATCCAAAACCATATTGGTGGAAAGATAATGAATAATGTGCTTTCCATCGGACTAAAGGCCACAGAACTAATGGATGCTTCCACTTGAAGCATACCATTCAAGACTTGATAGATCAAGGGGACATCACGATCGATAATCCTACCAGCAATAATGATCACATAGCATTTACAGAATCATTTCCACAACATGGAAAAGGAGTTTCCACTTCCCAGCCTAACATGGGGGAAAAAGTCAACTATGCCTACCTTGGAAATGATGTTGTCATCAATATGGTTGAACCATGTATCTTTGAGAGCTGCAATGTCATCACAATTGTACGAAGGGATAGAAATCATTCCTCAGCTAATGCGGTTACCAGATCACAAGCTCAGACTCATTTGAAAGGACAAACACCAAGTTCATCTAATGTCCCTAAGATACCTTTCAATCTCACATCTGCTTCTAGACAGAAGGTTGCCTCGAAATCTTCCAATCCAAAGGATACAAGACCTACATCTTACAGCATCGTCCAACAACTCCAGCATACCAATGCCAAAATCTCCATGTTTGAGTTACTTCGAATATCTCTAGCTCACAGAGATATCCTAGACAAGGCTTTGCTCGGCTCTAATGTTCCTGATGATCTAGATCTAGACAGGTTCCAGACTATGGTTGGTCATCTAACGTCTCCGCAATATATCTCCTTTTCAGAAGAGGATGACAACTCCCTAAGTCACCCACATAATCAACCCTTGCACATAGAAGTCTTGATCCAGAACCGTCGAGTCAAACGTGTGTTGATAGATGGGGGCGCAGGCCTCAACATTTGTTCTTACAACTTAATCACACAGTTGGGATTCTTAGAGATGGCTATTGATCCTCGAAAGAAGATCACCATAAAAGCCTATGATGAACAAGAAAGAGGTTCTAAAGGCACTATTGTCTTACCCATCCGAGTGGGTCCGGTCATCAAAGATACCACATGTCAGGTGCTTGATCTACCATTGGCTTACAATATCCTTCTAGGGAGACCTTGGATACATGAAATGCAAGCTATTCCTTCTACGTACCATCAATGCTTAAAATTTCCCTATGAAGGAGTGGAGGTTACTATCCCAGCAGATCTGAGTACAACTTGCAATACATTGAAGGAAAGTGTCGATAAGCTTGTTCCCAATAATAGAGAATCTTCCATCAAGCAGCTAAATGTTGCTTCCACATCTAAGATGGACGACATTGCTAAAGAGATCAATATCAAAGAAAATGAGATGGGAGAATACACTATAGAGCCAGTCTTGTCTCTGACATCTCTCCCTATCTCGCCCAAGTCATATGGACAATCTTTGAAGCAATCTAAATCAGAACCTAAAGAACCTATGGAAGCATACAAAAGAAATTTTGTGGCGGAGCAAGTATCCAAACAAGAATTTGAAGAAGATGAAGTTGTGCTTGCATGGCTATACAAAGATGATTCTGAATCCAAAATTGTTTGACCTAGTGAATCTATAGCACCTACAATCCCTTCTAATTCATATGGTCCAGGAAACAAATTGATAGCCAAGATGGGATATTCCGGTCAAGGACCTCTAGGAATCAGGGGAAAGGGTCTTGTGACACCCATTTCACATATTAGCAGAGACAAAAAAGACACTGGTGGCATAGGGTTTAAGAAGAAACCCTATCATCTCAGAGGTGGTTGTTCTCATGTCATAGAACAAATTGCACCAAGAGAACCCCTTCTTAAGAAAGAAGAAACAGAACCCTCTGATGATGATTCAGATAGCTCTGAGCTTATCCCCTATGAAAAATTGCCTAAAGAGATCAAAGATCTTCTTGATGATAAAGATGATCCTATCAAAAGAATTAATGTAGTAGACACACAAAAACCTACTGTAGCACAAGAGATGGTTGCACCACAAGAACCAGCTAATCTCGAAGGCAATCAAACTGATCAAGAAGAAGGGGGTAGTTATTCTGACACCGATTCCCATGAATATGAATTCAAGTCAGAGACTGAGGGTAATCCTTCTTGGGGTATTCATCCTGATTTCACACATTTTTTAAGATTTCCTAGAGATCCTGAATCAAAAGCTGAGTCAAATGACTATGAATGGGGTGCCATTCCAGAAGAAGATGAGCTTATAACAGAGAAATATATAGATGTTATTCACCAATATGTATCTCAACCCGATGTAGGTCTAGAGCGAAACAATGAACTTAACGTGTCTGATCCACCTATGGCTGAAGAGGACTCCCATGATGATGTTGAGCCTATTCACGAATTGAACATTTTGAGCTGTAATATCACCTTTGAACTTGAGCGTCAGGTTAGGACCAATGATGACATATCCACATCCATGAACACCATATCCCAAGCCTTTCCCACTTTGACTATCCAACGCCCTGAACTTATCGACCAAACTTCCACAAACCCAAACCATGGTATGTATACCTTCCCAAATGACTATGCCCTTGCCTGCTACCTCAATGCAGTTGAGCCTATGAGTACTTCCATCAGTGAACCGAGCGTCAGCATGACCGAGTCGAACATCAAATATCTTAGTTAGAAAAACAAGAGTAAAAAGAAAAAGAAAAAGAGTTCTGAGGGTGAAAACCACTTTGTGGCAGTCTCAGAACCGACAAAAGTAAAAAGAAAAGACGTATCTGAAGGTGAAAACCTCTCTGAGGCACTTAAGGATGAGATATTTGATGTCCTTCCGAGTCATTTATAGGATAGATCTCCAGTTCTGATTGAGCCAACTCAATCCATCAATTTGGGTACAACAGAGGAACCACAATTGGTACATGTAGCACAATCTCTATCAGACGAAGAGAAACAGAACTTCACTACCTTCTTATCAGAGAAAAAGATCAACTTTGCATGGAAATATTCAGATATGCCAGGATTGGATCCCAATCTCATTATGCACCATCTATCCATTGCTCCCGGAGTAAAACCAATCAAACAAAAATTGAGAAAGATGCATCCTCATGTTGCACTCTTAGTCAAAGCAGAACTAGAAAAAATCCTAAAAGCTGGATTCATCCGTGTCATAGACTATGCTGAGTGGATTTCCAACATTGTACCTGTTTCCAAACCAGATGGTTCAATCAGAGTGTGCACGGACTTTAGAGATGTGAACAGAGCATGCCCTAAGGATGACTTTCCACTACCTAACATTGATATGATAGTGGACATGACTGCAGGCTATGAAATGTATTCCTTAATGGATGGCTTTTCTGGATACAACCAAATCAAAATTGCTCCAGAAGATCAAGAGAAAACAGCTTTCACACGTGCGTGGGGAACTTTCTTTTGGAATGTTATGCCATTCGGACTCAAAAATGCTGGAGATACATATCAAAGAGCAATGACATCTATTTTTCATGATATGATGCATAGAACAATGGAGGATTACGTAGATGATACCTTGGCAAAATCCATGATTACAACCGAACATCTAACAAACTTGAGCATGATCCTCGACAGAATGAAAAAATTTAGTCTTTGACTAAATCCTAAAAAGTGTGCTTTTGGAGTCACTTCTGGAAAGCTCCTAGGATACATCGTCTCCAAGAAAGGCATTGAAGTTGATCCAACTAAGGTCAAGGCTATAATAGAGATGCAACCTCCCACAAATATCAGTCAAATGAGGATGTTGCAAGGTAGAGTTCAATCTATCAGAAGATTCATATCACAGCTAGCGGACATCTCACAGCCTTTTACAAAAACATTACATAAAGGTGTGACCTTTGCATGGAATGAAGAATGTGAGAACAACTTTAAACATATCAAGAAGTATCTATCAAATCCACCTATATTGATGCCTCCTATTCATGGGAAGCCATTAATATTATATGTCTCCACAACAGATACATCACTGGGGGCATTGCTAGCACAGCATGATGAGAACAAGAAAGAAAGAGCCATCTACTATATCAGCCGAACTTTAGTGGCCTATGAGAAGAACTACTCAATGATAGAGAAGGCATGTCTAGCTATGATCTTTACATCACAGAAATTGAGACACTAGATGTTAGCTCATACCACTCATTTGGTAGCTAAAATTGATCCACTGAAATATCTCCTAAGCAAGGCTGCCCTCACAGGTAGACTAGCTAAATGGGTCGTGCTCTTGAGCGAATTTGACATTGAATATGTTGAAAGAAAAGCTATCAAAGGACAGGTCATTGCTGATCAATTAGCTGAAGCACCACTGTTTGATGATACACCCATGCAAATGGAATTTCCCGATTCTTCTATCATGCACCTCTCTTCTAGAACATGGCGGTTATTCTTTGATGGCTCCTACACATAGAATGGATCGGGAGCAGGCATATTGTTCATCACTCCTCAAGGATACTCGATACCCAAAGCATTCAGATTAAAGTTTCCTTGCACAAACAATATTGCTGAATATGAGGCACTTCTCAATGGTATGAAAATGGCAATACAGTGGAGAGTTACAGAGATGCACATCCATGGAGACTCACAATTGGTCATCCACCAGGTCAATGATGTGTACCAAACCAAAGATGAAAAGCTCATTCCTTACAAGAGAATGGTAGATGATTTAAAAAAATACTTCATCTCTATCACATTTGAGCAAATACCCAGAATGGAGAATAAGGCTGCCGATGCAATGGCGACATTATCTACTCTTTTACAGCAGCCCGAACATGAACTACGCTATGAGTTCCTGGTGGAAGCCCTATCCTATCCTGCATATGACTCCCCTGAAACCCGCATGATCTGCACTGTTGTAGGTTATGACTCATCTCGCTACAAAAATCTATTCTCCTATCTCCACGACCAAATCATCCCTGAGTCCTTTAACCATTTTGAGAAACGAAACCTTATTTGATCCGCATCCTGATATGTCATCATTGGTAATGATCTGTACAAATGAGGTCTAGATGGTACACTGCTTAGATGTTTAGAACGAGAAGAGTCTCAATGTGCATTAGAGGAAGTCCACGAGGGTATATGTGGGTCACACTCGAACGGTTTAACGTTAGCTTGAAAACTTATTAGGGCTGGGTATTATTGGCCTGAAATGGAAAAAGAAGCTATTAAATTTGCTAAAAACTGTCAACAGTGTCAAGTACATGGCAACTTGATTCATGCTCCAGGGAGAGATCTTATTCCCTTTACTACACAATGGCCTTTTCAACAATGGGCATTTGATCTCATAGGTGCTATCCATCCGCACTCTTCTAATGGACATACCCATATAATCATAGCTACAGATTATTTTACAAAATGGGTAGAAGCAGTTCCTCTAACACAAGCAACGGGGAAACAGATCTTTATGTTCATCCTGAACTACATCATTTGCAGATATGGGATCCCTCACTCTATAATCACAGATAACGGGGGACAATTCAAAAACAAGGACCTAGATGACTTATGTGCTAAGTTCAAAATTACTCAACATTGGTCTTCTATATACTATCCTCAAGGGAATGGACAAGCTGAAGCTTCAAACAAAAATCTCTTGAAAATCTTGCACAGAACAGTGAATAAAACAGGAAGAGACTGGCATCTCATGATCAATCCAGCTCTCTGGGCCTATAGAACTAGTATCAGAACACCTACAGGGGCTACACCTTTCACTTTAGTTTATGGGTCTGAAGCGGTACTGCCTATTGAGGTTGAAATCCCATCACTCAGAATCAAAATGCATGGACTTGTCACTGATGAAGACTACAGAGTGTCTAGGTTACAAGAACTTGAATTACTAGATGAGCGCAGGCAAGCAGCGTATGATCATCTCAGAGTGTATCAGAAAAGAATGTTTAGAGGCTACAACAAGAAAGTCAGACATAGAGAATTTCAGGTTGGTGATCTAGTGTTGAGAGAAAATCCTAAAAATCAATCCCATCGCGAACGCAAGGGGAAGTTTAAACCCAATTGGCTGGGTCCCTTTGTAATCACTGCTACTTTTGGCTCTGGTGCTTATCAACTCTCAACGACTGAAGGAGAACAGCTCTGAGAACCAATCAACGTTCTCCATCTGAAGAAATTCTATGCCTAAGGCATTCAGTGCTTGGTAAATATCCTAAAAAAATTGAAAAAATCGAAAAAATCCTAAAAAAATGAACATCTTGGTGAAAACCTAGCAATAGGTGCCTTGATGATTCACAAAAAAAATCAAAAATATCAAAAGTACAAAAAAATTTTAAAAAATAAAAAATACAAAAAAAAATGAAAAAAGAAAAAGTGCCTTGGTGAAAACCTGGAAACAGGCGCCTTGGTAGCAAAAATAGAATCTCTACCAAGATGGTGAAAACCCGGCAAACGGGCGCCACTTGTTCAAAATGCTCCGTCTATCAGCACAATCTTGGTCTTTCCCAGCTTTCAGTCTTGCTTTAGTTTGTACATATCTCCCGGTTTGTTTCAACATTTTCAGTTTTCAATAAGTCGGTCTGTACACCAATCAGCTTGCACGTCTGTATCCTATCGATGTTCAAATTTGGGGGCAATCAATGTCATATCCTATGGTCTCCCATGTATCTTAGATGGATCATATCTAGTCATAATCCTTCAAAGCTTCATGTGAGTCAGTCAGTCAGTCTTGTCTCCAGAAAGGATTTTGCATCTATAACAACGCAATCAAACATCAAACTCAAACTAAAAACAATCTGTGCTTCATGCTTTTATCTCCTTGTATGCTTACTGATTCGCATTGAGATTTTTGCATATTGTGTCCCTTCGAGCTCTTCGATGATGTCCTTTACAGGATTTAGAGGGTGATGACTGGGGGCATAATCTTTTCTGTCTTCTGCTTGTATGTGAAAATCTAACAACTTTGGAAATTCTGGATTGAAATGGTGTCCGACTATAAGAGCCTCTATCTCGAATTGGATGGCCATGCGTACCTCGACCATTGATACCCAGACAATTCAAGGAAGTTTGATCTAACTATTGTCTTTTTGAGTAAGTTCTTTCTCCTACTATGGAACGCAATCTTGCCTAAGGATGTGAACGATAAAGGGTCACTACGGGTAATTCACATTGGATTTAGAATGATCTCTTGACTGTTTGATGTGTTTGCAATGCAAGGAGTACTCAGGTCATCATGACGTTTATGTTTTGATGCTTGTACAAATTGCTATATCAAAATGGACATGATATTCAGGTCATCCTGGCGTTTATGCTTTGATGCTTATATCTAATCCGACATTCCGAACACAAAATCAATATTCATATATCCATGGTTGTTGACCAGTGGGTGTTGTATTGATTCTTGCGCATACAAATTGATATTCATATGTCTATAGTTTCATAGCTAGTGGGCATTGTATTGATTTATCCGGTTACCTAAAAGTTCAATGATGATAACAAATTGACACATGATCAGTGACTAGGTCCTAGGTCTTAGGTTGCATTTCATTTTGTATGTCTCTTTGCATTTTGCATGTTTGCATGATCTCACAATGATTAAACGAACTTCAATGCGTAAATGATTAATCAATCACATCTTCAAATCTAACAAGAGCTGAACCTAACTCGAAGGTCTCTTCACAGAATCGCAAGCAATGATCCTCCTGGGTTAACCATCTTTTTGACATAAGACTGAGTACTTGTCTTCATCAACCTGCGAAACATATCATGTGTATCGTTACATTTACATATCATATCATAAACATTTATTACATTATATTTACATCCATTGCATAAACATACATATTTCCATAATCATTACATCTGCATAACATTCATACATATGAAAGAAATCATTGCATTGCATTGATCTATACATACATTCTACACTACTCATAGCATTAACATCACATGATATCATCATACATAACAAGAATGACAAGTACACATGATGTCACAACCAAAAATATCGATCTCATATATTTATCAAAAATCTCAAATAGTCAGGGGTGCATTACTGGCACAGGGTACAAAAGAATGAACTCCGTAGAGCTATCAGACACAACAATGTATCAGTGAGAAAGTAACAGATGAGGAGGGAAATCAACTATCAGCATGCTCCTCTGCATCTGGTGGAGGAGGAGGCGGTGCATCTGGTATCTGCTCCGCTCGTGGTGCCCTAGCTCCCTCTGATGCTGCCATATACTGAGAATAGGTAGGCACTCTCTGTGTTGTAGGGACTACTGCATAGTACGCAGATACATAATATGAGGCCCGCGCAGTCTGATGAATCACCTCTGCCTGTAATCTCTGTATCTCTGCGCGCTACTTTGTACGCTGTCTATCTGCCTCTCGATGCCTCTCCTCTAATCTGGCCTGCTCTATCTTCAGGTCCCGGACCTGAACTCTAAGCCGTCTGATAATCTCGGCTGAAGTAAGAGGAACTGCAGGCTCTGCATCAGCTGATGGCATATCTGTGTCCTGTGCTGGCTAATCTGCATGTGAAGGAATGCTCACCCTGTGCGCCTTACGATGTCTAACCTTAGCACCCAAACCAAATGTGTCATCCCCACTGGTCCCACCTGGAAACTGCTCAGCTCCTAGAACATCATCTGCAGATCCTACTCCGCCCAGTGTGCCACTCTCACCTCGACTCCATCTCTGTGTGCCGGAAGATGTGCCCGCTGTAGATGTAGAAGGACGTGGAGGCCTCCCATGCCCTGGTGCTCTCTGTAAAGGAGCCATAGCTCTCTGTCTCGGAGGAGTAGGGTGTACCACCTGTGGTCTCGGTCCTGCTCTCATAGGAGCCCCTGTAACATCCATAGCCTCCTCCATGGAGGGTATCAGCTCTGTCAGATCAGAAAATCGGTGAATCCGGTGATCAGCAAGTCATGCCACATATGCATCTATCACACCTGCATCAACCACCTGTGGAAGGTAGTCCCAATCCCTACCAATAATCTGGCTATACTCCTTAGCACATACAGTATAACTCAGACGTGGTGCCCATCCAAGCCCTATCTCACGCACAATGCAGGCATAAGCAGTATAATCTTGCGGGACATCTTGAATGCGTCCATACTAACGCCAGACTCTGGTAATCAAAAATCTCTCCAAGACGGTGGAGGTTTGTCCTATCAATATCCTGCTCTGAAAAATGAATGAAAACTGCTCTCTCGCAGTAGGCCAGGCCTCTATCTGTACATATGGTCTCCAAATCATGAAGCTTATGTCATCCAAGCATCAACGGAAATACTCGGTGTGACCCATGTGAACCTAAGTAACATAACCAGCATACGTATATATAACCGACTCCTGTGACTATCGCTGACTCTGGAAAACTGGTCTCAAAACTGGGATATGCTCCCAAGCCCATATCTACAGTACCATCGCTCCTGAAGCAAATGTCTTGCAGTCCTGATACACGACCTCGTGCATCTCAGAATACAAGTGCGCCAACAGACACTGACCCCAGGCAAGCTCAGTAGGTGTAGCCATCAAGAGTGCTACCATAGGTGCCCATCCCATCAAGAGGTCGTTCTGCTGACGGCCAGGCATAATCAACTCTCTGATCATCCCCGCAATGATACACTCTAGGCGATGTGTCTGACCATATCTCTGCACAAGTGTCTCCTAGGATATAGACCCAGTCAGCTGGGTCTCATCACCAAATAGTCGTCTGAACGCATGCAGTCCCCTCGATCCTCCACTGACATACTCGGGACTCCGCGGAGCATGAAAAGGAATGCGAAGAATCCTATACACATCCTCAGGGGTCACAATAATCTCCCCAGTCGGAAGGTGGAAAGTCTGGGTCTCAAAATGAAACCTCTCAATCAGGGCAGTCAATAAACCATGATTTACCCTAATATCGGGTAAATGAATCAGGTGCTCAAATCCACAGGTAGCGAGATGAACCCTCATCGGGTCTGGCAAAGCGACACACAATCTCTGGGTGGCTGGATAAGAATGGCGAACATGTACATCAGGATAGGTGACCTAAATCATAGAGAAACAAGGTGTTTTGTCAGAAATTCAGTTCAAAATCAGGCCAAGAGTATCAGAATACACAGTTTGGAAGTTTCAGGAGGTGGGGCAAAGTATCCAAATCAGGCAAAAGGGTCAGAAAAGTTTGATTTTTGACCTAAAAATGAGTTTTTCACACTCTATTTTTCAAACGACATTCCACAACATACCAAACGATAATTCATAGTTATACGACACTACACCCGGATTCATACGAGTTTCAAGGGATCCGATGAAATGTCGTACGACACAAGGGTCCCTATCATACGACACTTGGGCATGGACGAAACGACATTCTAAACTGAAATGAAATGTTGTACGAGTCTGGGCTGAGACTCGTACGAGTTTCTACACATGCGAAATTTAAAAACTAAAAACGCGTATGGAAAAAATTAAAAATGCTATAAATCATCAAAAACATGCATTTTCAGGGGGGAACAGAGGTCCACCTACCGGATGTCCATACTGTCAAGGTCTGTCATGTCTCCGGCTGCGCTCAAAATGGTGCGAACTCACAGGTACCTTCAATTCTCACTGGTCTGCCATTTTTCTCACTCAGAGGGCTCCACAGAATCTCTAAAGTCAAAGGGTTGAAATGAATTGAAAATGACCCTTTCGGCCTTTATATAGCTTTTGACCTAATTTTTAAAAGTGCTCCGTTTTCCATGAAAATTGCAACCCTGGCTAATTTCGACATTCTGAATCCATTTTCAGGACCAAAATTGAAATCTGAGATCGTTTATTATGTCAAAATCGCAATTTAAAATTTTTGGACCTAGGACGGTCTACTGCTTGCATAATCGACCTTCAATCATCACAAGAAATCCAGTATTCAACTCAACTGATTATCTTTCATCAAACTATCAAAATTTCCACTTGGTCAACCATGGTCAACTCATGGTCAAACCTGGTCAACCTTGGTCTCCAGGACCTTCCAAACGATGCAGAATGCATTCTCGGATGTATATAACCACTTCTCAAATCAATTAACATGCTTCTAAACAATCAACGCTGACTTTTTCTTGTCAGATTTCAATTTTAATCCCGAAGGGGGCATGGTATTGCACATCATTCAAAGTCTGTAAATCAAATTCTATCGATCAAGTCTATCAATATCTTTCATCAGTGATCAAGACAACAATCACGTCTAGTTGCTGATTCATCAAAAGTCCTCATCGCTCGGGGCAAATCTATCATCACTTGGGGCATATCAGATTCATCGATCCATATCAATCTGGTATTCTCTTAATCTTGTAAACTGTATCAGTTTTTGCAACCATCAGATCATAGTGTTCTTTCCTTGGTTCTTCGACAACTGAAGGGTTTGGATGTGATACTTGCTAGTTCTGCTAAGACAATCGAGTCTAGAACGGGTCACTCACTTCTTAGCAATCCTAAGGTTCAGAATCAGGCGTTTTGGACACTTTTTCGCAATCCGCAGTTCATCGCTACTATAGTGAACATTATCTTTGGTCATTCAGGACCTATTATCTCGATATCAATTCAATATCAATCAGCTTCTGTCTCATATCAATTATCAATTTTGAATCAGTTTCATATCTCTATCAAACACAGACTTTCTTTGAACCACTGCGCTTCGCACAGTAATTCAAAGAGGGGCAAAATGTAATACCCCAAAAATGGGCTATAAGTTCATTAACCTCCTACATCAACAAATCGAACAAAATCGAGATCAAAGTCCTAACCTAAGGCACATCTAAACATCATCGAATCCTAATTGATTATCTTAAATTTTGCATCGGGGAATATTCCTAGCAATATTCTTAATTATCTTAATTATCTTTAATTTAATGATTATTTGGCAATAAATCACATTTATCCTAAGTTTGATTAATTGAATATTTTCATATTTTCATATTTAGATTTAATATTTGCCACTTAATTGTTTAATTAAATTCTATCTATTATTAATTGTATTATTTAATTTTGACAATAAATCAAAATTCCTATCTTTAATTGATTAAATTCTTAATTAATTAAAGCATGTTGTCATTATTTAATAATATAGTTTTTAATAAAAGTTTGAATAAATAGTTAATCAACCCATAAATTAATTATTTATTTTCAAAAATCAGTTGAGTTGAGGATAAATCACTTTATTTATTTATTTAATTCTTAATTATTATGCATATTCAAAAGAAACAGTTAAACTCCAAATCAGAAAATCAATGCAAGTTATTAACTTTTTGGAACTCAACATCCTTTTGGAGTTCAAAAAGCTGATCTAAACTCTAATTTGAGTTAAAAAGCTATTTTTGCATGATTTTGAGAATTAACTATCTTTCATGATCGGATAACTCAAAAATCAATTTGAGTGATTTATGGCTTTTATCCATGCACCTCCAAAGCCCTGGATTTCTATAAATTAAAGGCTTCAGCTCTTCATATCTCATCTCATATTTTGCACAATCACGCTGGAGAATTGGAATTGAAGAATCAAAGCTCTTGCGAATCGACATCTTTGTGAGATCAATCTTATTTTTTTTGCATTCATAGCATATCAATTTTCAATAGCATTCATAGCATATCAATTTCATTTAGCATAGATTTCATATCAGTTTTTTACAATTATTATTGCATAGAAAATATTAAAAAAATAGCTTAATTGCATTCAATTTCATATTCATCTTTTGCATTCAAATCCTTCATTTAGGTGTCGTCTAGGTCACTGATCTCGATTACAATCTGAGAACATTAATCTCGCACCTACTAGAAGGCAGTAAATCGCTTGGTTAGATAGATTTCAATTTTGCACGATTTTGATTTTTGCTAACCTCTAATGTCTTACTGAGTGTTGTGTCTACAGATCAGGTACAATTTTCACACACACAATAATAGCATAATAGAGAATAGGAAGAAAGAAAGCAACCCTGTGCTTCATGAGAGTTTGATTTTGCTCATAGCGGACTATGCCAGAGACATGATTCTGGAACCCATTCCTAAAAGGGTTACGGGAAAGAGAAAGAAAAATGAAGAAGAAAAGATCAAAGTGGATACCCAAAAGAAGGGTAGGAAAAATAAAAAGAGCCCCCATGTTAGCACGGACAAAATGAAGATCCTCACCCTTCTTATCTGGAAAGGAATGAGGTCACTATCCTGGACAAAGAAACTAAGGAGGAGCTTGAGAATGAGGAGGAAGCCATGGAAACAAAGGACCTTACTTTAGGCAACAGTGAGAAGGAAGAAGAAAATGAGGAGATAGAGAATGCTGGAGGTGAAGAAGAAGAGGATGAAAAGGAAAATGACGAAGAGAAAGTGGAAGAAGAGGAAGAGAATATGGAAGAAGAAAAATAAGAGGAAAGCAAAGAGGAAGCCGATGATAAGGAGGAGTCGAAGGGACAGTCTAGCCATGGGGGTGGGGAAAGTCATAACGAGGCTACTATTGGCTTTGACTTGGATGACAGAGTTCTGAAGAAGGTTAAAAGCAAGGATGACCATGGTACCAATATGGAAAGGTGGATAAACTAGGACATGCAAGAAATGAAATGTCACCTGAAGGCAATGAAAGATAGCATGGAACCCCTAAAAGAAAAGATGGAAAAGATGGAAATGGAGCTTCTGATGAAGGTAAAAAGTAATAAAGAGAATGAGGAAAAGACAACAGAAATCAAAGCAATGGTGGATGAGAAGTTGAAGGACCTAACTGAGAAAACCAACTACAATGAGCACATCATCGATGAAGTTCTTAAGCATAGCAATGAGGGCCTTGGTGTTTCAGTGATGAATCTTAAGGCTCTGTACAACCATCTAGAGAATAACATGTTGGAGAACACAACCATAACGCTAGAAAGTGGTGCTAGGAGCTCAGGGCCGGGAACTAGAACCAGAAGTAGCCTCAGAAGGAAATTGTCTGATACCCATAAGGAGCTGAAAGGTCTCAAAGACTCCATTCAGAAGATGGAGGAACTGTAGAAATAGGCAGAGAAGGCCATGAAAAAGATAAAGCAGCTATTGGTTGGTCGTTGGGTGGTTGTTGGTTTTAGTGCCAAATTTTGTTTTTTGTTGCTACTTGTTTTGTCTTTTTTGTTTTCTTTTTGGGTTGGTTGGGGTCCTGCTATTTGATGTTTAGCAAGCTTTCAAATTAGGTAAGGGTTGAACGATACATTTTTCTCCTATTGGGTAAATGGTTTCGGGCTCCATTCAAAACCTATTTTTACCTTTATCAAAAACAAATGATGAATATCAAATGAATAATATAGAAGACATGTTAAAAAAGGGAGTCATAGGCGTTAACCATTTTTAAGTGTCTATAGACCCCATTAATGTAAATTGGTGGAGAAAGTGCAAGAGAAATACACCAACAAGTCATCATCATGTTTAAAATAATTAATAAATATTTTATTAAACCCATGAAGAATGGAGCATAAATATTCTTAGACCCCTAACAAAGAAAATAAAAAATCACCATAGTATCAAGGAATTGACTACCATCAAACCTAGGGGAGAAGCAAGGAAACTACCAACATCCCAAAGAAATCTTTATAGCCTTGCATTATTAGATAGTGAAGATCAGGCCTCCCTAAAAAGGAATATTCATCTCAATCATTGGGCCATTAGACCACAATTGAGCATCATGCCAAGAAAAAGAAGAGAAGGTTGACTCCAAAAGTTTGACCCTCAATGATGAAGTTGACAAAGGATGATGATAATGTTAGAGTAATAAAATGTTTACAGATTAATTAAATCATGTTTGATTTAATTACTAAGTCACTTATTACCTATTTCTACTTAAGCTAAACTTTAGGCATATAATACTTAATTGCTTTATTAATTATTATTATGTAGCCTAGGTTTTATCCTTTTAGGGTTTCAGATCTCCTTTTATAAGGATTGATCTCCTTTGTATTAATAACAAATTATTCATTATTGAATTGCAACTTTTGTTTTTGCACATCAAGAATGATTTCTCCTCTCTCGTGGATCAATGCGTTCAGGCCTCCAAAGCTTCTTGCTTCTTCTCTCTTTCTGTGATAGGTGTTTGTGTGCAGGTGTTCTTGGGAGCTGTGGGTTGTTTACTCATCAAATCCAATATGGTATCAGAGCTTCAGACTTGTTTTCCCTTGTCCTCTTCCTGAGAGATTCGATCGTGTTCGTCAAATCTACAGTTTTAGAGGGTTTTCTATTGGATTTGGGGGGGGAGGGGGGGCTCTCTTTCTGGTCATCTTGGCTTCAAATGAACCTCATGGTTGCATTTAGAGCATTCAAGAACCCCTAGATCCATATAAAATTTGTCCAATTTGGACAAAGTTAGAATTTGTAGCAATTTTTTTTGCAACAGGCCCCGACACAGATCTTGAGGTGGTCACTAGTTTTTTCATCCACTTTCAGCCCAAACGGACCTCGCCATTGAGCTCATAGCACCCAAAACTCCTATTTCCATATAAGGCATGTCCAATGCAGGTGTTGTTGCACACAAATCAAGGCAACAAAAATTTACTACCTTAGCACACAAATCGAGGCAAAAACAATTTACTACCCTGGCACACAAATTGAGACAAAAATCTATACTTTCTGGCATGCATCCTGAGGTGCGCATGCAATTTTGAAAAAAAATCTTTTTTTTGGGTGGCAACGACCATCTGGCCATCAAATTTAATCCCAGGTGGATGCAGTCTCAGCCCCTGGTCATATGGCAACCAGGGGCCCAATTTTTTAGCCCTAGGGGCCTTTTATGCTGCGATGGCTATTTGGCTGTCAATTTTATCCCCATTAAGTGTTGACGTCAGCACATGTCAATACATCTGGACACCATTTTTTGAGCCCATCAACATACATGTGGTTTTTTGCTCATAACTTGAGCATACGGTGTCAAAATCGGGCAAACAAAATATCTTTAGAAAGCTAGTTCCAAGTTCTATCCAGATTTGAATTGGAGGTTTGAATTTTTCATTTTTCTTTTTTGATGGTGTTGTTTTATTGTCAAAGACATATGTTCATTTTTGGACTCCAGGAGCTCTATCTTGCACATCCGGACTCCATTTTGGGAAAATGATATATCATTGGAAAGCTTGTTCTGAGAGCTTTCCAGTGCTATGATTATTTTTTCTAGATTATACTCTAGGTACATTTTATTCATATTTTTTCAATTTTGCAATCTGGTGGATATCTTAGATGTTCCAGGTGCTGGGATCTCTTCCCTTTGAGGGATGACTCAACTTAGGCTATTATTTTGTTTCATAAGCCTTTTCTCTTCATTGAGCAATGTATACTTCACTTTTGTAGCATTTTTTTATGCACACGCACTGAGATAAAGTTCCATTCTATTACATGTATGAGATCTTGCACATGTTCGTGCTCTTTGTATGTTCACTCCATTATAAAGTGCCAAGGGGGTTTAATGTTTGCCTTTGTTTGCCATCTACTTTTGTCATGTAAGTATTCCTCCAATGACATTAGCCTCAGGTATCTTTATTTATGTTTTTACTCTCTCTGCACCTTCGATGTTTCAAATTCATTTTCATCATGCAGTTCATATTGAATGATCTTTTCAGTGTATCTATCATTACTCCCTTGTCAGCATTATGGGGGGGTTTCTACTATTGGTTCTACTACTTCCTTAGTTTGATAGTGTGAGCTATGTATTCAGTATTTGATTCTATGTACTAAGCGGATGCAGTGGCTAGGTACCTATGCATTCCGGTGAGATGGATCATTTACCATATGGAGACTTTTTTCTTTCCTATTTTTTAGACACACTCTTCCAGCTTTGATTGATGATCTCTTTAGACTTTTGGTGTTTTTATGCCATCTGTATTTTTGAGTTCAAGTGTTTTTCTTTGTTTGCCTCCTGATTCAAGTAGTGTCATTTGAGGGCACTCATGCATATTACAGTATTTTGTATCTTTGACTTTAGTTGTTTTCCTTTGTTTGCCTCCTGATTCGAGTAGTGTCATTTGAGGGCACTCATGTCAGTTACAGTCTTCTCTACCTGGTCATATTTCATAGGAGGATCTTCAGATCAGTAGTTACTTCTTGACAGAGTTTGCATCATTTTGCTTCAATGATGTTGTACATGTTCATCCTTATTCCTATTTTGTGGAACATTCCTAGTTTTGGAGGCTTCTTCAGTCCTTCAGAATAGTCTTTGTCTCTATTTGGAGTAGAGTTTTTCCCATGTGGTTTTCTCTATTTCTCTATTTTTCAAAGACTCTCTTTTGTACTCAGGTACCTGATTAGGCCTTTTGTTGCCGGGACCCATTTGCTTTCAGTAGTTCTTTCTAGGTCTTTAGCTTCTCCCAAAGTTCATCTTAACAGGGGTGTTAGAGTAAGAAAGTGTTTACTAATTAATTAAATCATGTTTGATTTAATTACTAAATCACTTATTACCTCTTTCTACTTAAGTTAAACTTTAGGCATATAATAATTAATTGCTTTATTAATTTTTATTGTGCAACCTAGGTTTTATCCTTTTAGGGTTTCAGATCTCCTTTTATAAGGATTAATATCCTTTGTATTAATAATAGATTATTCATTATTGAATTGCAACTTTTGTTTTTGCACATCAAGAATGATTTCTCCTCTCTTGTGGATCAATGTGTTCAGGCCTCCATAGCTTCTTGGTTCTTCTCTCTTTCTGTGACAAGGGTTTGCATGTAGGTGTTCTTGGGAGTTGTGGGTTGTTTACTCATCAAATCCAATAGATAATATGATGTAAGGATAATGTCAATAAGGGGAGATGACATCATTATGACATCAATAGAGGAATGGAAAACACTAGAGGAATCATATGGAATGTAATATAAGAAGGTCAAGGAAAGTTTGAAAGACTTAAAAGAATTTGAAAAGGGTTAGGGAAGATGCCAAGGATTGGGGATTAAAGGTACCCTCAACATATACTAAAAGTGGTAGAAGGGAATGTGAGACTCAAAACTCTAATAAGGGAAAAAGGTAGAAATAAATTGGACTTTCAAGGATTGGCAAAAATGAAAGTCAAGTAATGAAGGATCCAAAAGTTTGAAGTTATAGAAAGCGAATATGTAGAATCTTTTTAACTTTATACTTAAATGTTTGAGAAGACTGCAAAAGGGATGTTTAAGTCCAGGCATTAAAGCAAAGGAATTATTTATAAGCTAAAGACGAATGATACCTTGGGAGGCAAGAAGATAAGGGATCCAAATAAAATCTTGAAAGGCCAACAAAAGTGGTACTTAGCTGAGTCACAAGGCTTGACATTTGAACTTTAGGGACCAAGAGGAACTCATTAAGGATATGCAAATAAAAGAACTTATAATAGCTTGAAATATCAGCAAACTTACATAACCATTTTTTTAGAAGGTTCAAGGCATGGAGTTGAGGCCAATAGTTCAAGAAAAAATGACACTATACAATTGAGTCTCAATAGTGGTTCTAATTGGGGATGTGTGTCCCTTGTGGGTACAATGAGAATCCATAATCTCTAGGTAAATCCAAATAGCAGAACACTGAGGACCAATATTGACTCATGTAGGAAAAAAAATCTGCTTAGTGATGCTCACAACCAATTAGCATGACAATAAATAAACAACTAAGAATGATCTTGAATTAAATTTTAACATAATTCAATCAACCCTACAAAGGAAGGATGAAATTAGGTGTAAACTTCTTCATATATGCACAAATTGTATTTGTCTTTGATAAAGTGAATATCACCAAGTCATTATTGATCTTTCCATCATATTAAAACCACTGAATATAGGTCATGATACCACCTTACATTTCATCCTTAATTTCTATATAAACCAAGGGGAATCTCAAAAAAATAGGTCAACAACAAAAGAATATGTGGTATTTTCATGCATGTTGACCTCTATGAGGGAATTAAGACTAAAAAACCTCATATTTAAATTTTAATATAAAATGTCTCATCATCAAGTTAATATTCATAAGGAAACTCCTTTCCATGCATAATAAATTATGAATTTTTTGAAGCTATAACATGTATGAAACATGAGCAACCGATTGATCCTCAACTTGGAAATTTTATTGCTACTCAATATCTTTGCAATCTATATGCTAGGCCCAAGTGAAGCACTCCAACTCAAGCACACTATTATCCACATTAAAATGAACCAAGCCTTTAACACGAAGGAAAACTTCATATTCAAATTTTCTCACCTCTAGGACAATAGGAAACTAATGTACATCACTCATATTCATGTTGATGGAATTTCATCAACATAATAATTTAGATCATGAGACATCTCCTATGAATAATTTAAATCGTCTCATTGTTTCTATCTCCTCATGGCAACTTGTTTTGACAAATGTACAACTCAAATCATACATGCACATATGCATCTACCTTCGTACTTGCAATAGCACTTTGATATAACCATTTTTAAGTGAATCGTGTGTGAGGAGGAACACATGTTGCACACCAAACAAACAAACCCTTGTATATATCCATATGATTTCCAACTTTACAATACTTTAGTCTAAACTCATAACAATGAATATCATTAGTTGTATAAACATTTGTGATAACACTTCCAATATCACACAGAGTTGTGTCAATTCTTTCCTGGTGCAAATAATCAACAAAATTCAAAATAATGAAAAGGGACAAAAGAAGATAAGATATAAAATGAAAAGGCATATTCTTGTTCATTATTTGCATCACTAACATGTACATGCATTTCACAATCAACTATTAGAAATTATTCATTATATGATTCTTGTGCTTGGACATCTTCCTCACTATCCACACTACTACAAAAAAAATCAAGGGCATTCTCCATATTCTCATGCTAGATGTCATCATTTATTTATCTGATGATATCATCTATGGATAACCAATCCAACTAGATATAGCTACACACACTATAATCATCTTCTGCAATACCATGACATAGTGCACTTTCACCTTTTTCCACCTACTTGCAAGCATGATCATCACTTGATATTGTATTTATACTTAATTCCATGTCTATATAACCAATCTAAAACCATATGTTCACCAACAACAATTTGAATTCTCAAGGATAAATATTTTTACAGTAATCTCCAAGTTTATATCATCAATAAAATAAAGGCACTTACATGGCTATTGTATGTTCATAAAATTAAATCTCGCCTATATTGAATCAAAACCTAGAGAAACATCATAGGATCCAAGAAATATATACATGGTGGAAGGTATATTGGGTCTAAATTTTATGAGATGTTGGAAAGAGCAATAGAAAACCTATGATTTATTTCCATGCTCAACTTTTCCCTTTTCCATTCAATATTTTCTAGTTCTTCAACAAGAGCAAAGGGTTCTAAATGCAAAGTGAACTCTTCCGTGAACACAACCACAAGTTGATTCCATAAAGCAAAAGAATGCTTGGAAAAACTTTGATACCTATATATTATTTTCCATGTAGTGACATTTGATGGCTATATTTTTCCTTTCCATGTAGTGACCTTACGAAAAATCTCATCCACATTTCCTTATCTCCAAATTTATCTTTCTATGAAATCTAAAAAAAGAATTCAATGTTACTGTTGTACTTTTGGGAAAGATGATGCTAAAAAATTGCACACGACCTTTCCCAGAAGTACAATAGTAACATTTCATGGATTGTGGAAATCTTCTATAATTAATAAATCAACGTGTTTACCCCCTTCCATATGATCATGCTCTTCAAACTTAAGAATTAATCTATAGATTAAAGCCTTCATTGTTTGCCTTTCATAATTGACCCAACAAAGTTCAAGTTGCTTGTAAATGTGATCAAGTGAAATAATAAGAGATGGATAAATGTGTTTTTTAATAAATTAAAGATATCTCTTTATTTGTAGGTCCTTGATTCTTTCGTCACATTCCTTTTCAATCTCATCGAGCTAATCTACACTTAATTTTATTTCAAGTATGGATTCTTATAGAGTTGATTGTGAATTTGTAATTTGTGTTAGGTTGTCCGAACAATATAAGGATTATCCTCATAATACTCTTAGGAATTTTCTCTATTATAGAATATAGGGTTTGAAGTAGAAACTACATTGACTAAAATTACCCTAGGGCAAATGCATATATTCCAAATATCCATGGCTAGTTACAAATATTAATGTAGCATGAATAGGAGAAGAGAAAGAATATATTTAATTACCAAGAAATAAATTGTGTTTCAAACTTAGGAGGAGGATCTATGGTGCTTGATATACAATTGTGATAAGCTTGATGTATGTTCATGAAACTTGAACAACAATAGGGAAAACCTTGGTATTGGATAACAAATTAGCCACATCACAGTAGTGAGGAAATCCTTCAAGCACATGAAAATTGAAGGCATATATCTAATTATAGGTTGCAACTACCAACAAATTCTTAAATATATGATTGGCCTAGTAACCCTTTCCATTCACAGTGTCATTTTATCAGTTTAAGTTAAAATGGGATGTCAACTTCAATTGAAAACAAAATACAAACCTTCAACCTTTTGTTGCTAAGGTGTTAAAACTATTTTAGATTGCCTAATAATATGTAGTGGCTAAAATACCCCAAGAAAGATGTCATTATGTTGGCATAAGTTGGATACCAAATAGTTTACCTAATAAAATTCCATTGGTATAAATTGGTAAACAAGTCGAGGAGTGCACACAAGGCCAACACTTCATTGATAATGACTGTTTAAATCATATCCTCAATAATCACACTATTTTTTTAGCATAAGTTGACAAGAAGCCAAACCTGCCCAATGAAAAAACTATTTTAGATTGCCTAATAATATGTAGGGGCTAAAATACCCCAAGAAAGATGTCATTATGTTGACATAAGTTGGGTACCAAACTTACCTAATAAAATTCCATTGGTATAAATTGGTAAACAAGTCAAGGAGTACACACAAGGCCAACACTTCATTGATAATAGTTGTTTAAATCATATTTTCAATAATCACACTATTTTGTTAGCATAAGTTGACAAGATGCCAAACGTGCCTGATGCACAAAATAAACAAACTACTACTTATAATGGCAAGATACCACCCTTAAGTTTTCCTTGAAAATGACACCATTATGTTGGACCCAAAAATCATTGTTCCAAGTCCTACAACAAAATTCCACTCACAAGGCCAAGGTTTTTTAAGTTCAAACCAAATTGGTGCATTAATAGAACATGAGAGGTTAAATATTAACTCTGCAAAAGTGGCTTATCACTCCTACACTTTGAGATCAACTTAGACTTAGGAGGGTATTCTTAGGGGTATAGCCTAATGGGTATTAAACTCGAATAAAATGGACAACCGTAAAAATGATAATCAAACCACTTGTAATATTCACTTCAAATATTGTCACTAGGTAGAGAAAGATTTGTTCATATAATGCCTATTTAATTTATAAGATTGTGTAATCATAACCCACGTAAAATGTATCCATTTAATGCTCACATAGATATATTGACTATCAATAGTACATATGGAAGACTACTTTAATACACTATAATACTTGGTAAGGTGTTGATTTGAATGAAGTGAGACTGAATTGTGGTTCCAAATCAATGCCTATATAATCAAGCAACAATGTCACAACACATTAAGAAGAAAAACAATTGAAATAGAAGAACATGGAGTTAATTGAGAAGTGCCATTACAAGCCTTGTAATATTTTACGAATGTTGTTGCATTCATCTAGCTTAACATTACATTTATGTTGGCAAATGTGGAAAATGAAAACCCTTAGCTATAATTAACAAACTTTCCTAGATATGTACTTAACACCATGAAGATATTATACAACATTTAATCCTCTTCCAATATTACCCTTCTTTGATTCCATAGGTTTAAAATCCCTCCAAGAAGATGAATATAATATATATGGTTGTCATGTGACATTTTGGAAAATATTTAGTGTTTGAAGAATTGTTGTTGAGCCAACCTCCTCAAAATGATGAAAAATATTCCATATAATAGTGACAAGGTGATCCCCTAATTTACAACACTATAACACCTATAAAATATATGGTTGGGGATAAATATAACTCAAAATGGATTCTTTAGATCATTGTAGTGTATTTTTATTTACTTCTATGAGTCACTCAATGTCATTAATACGCGTTTGTGGAGTAGGTAAAGATGAAGTGTGCTAGTGGGTGTCGTATCTATGTTTAAAATAACTATTACATGTTTTATCATATTGGTAGGTTATCGAGGAATCAACAACTCATCGGACCACTAGACTTTGGAGAGAAGAAAATAAACTATCAACATCCTAAAAAACCTTTATAGCCTTGCATTGATAGTCATTGAGGCTCAGGCCTCCCTTAAAAATCATACTCTTCAAGGAAGGAAGAAAGCATTTTCACCATAAAAACCTCAACAACAAACATCTATAGGGCCACTTGGATATCATTGAATAACATATCAATAAAAAATGGAAGGAATACTTATAAATTTTGAGCCCTAATAATGACATAGACAAAGGATGGCATGATCATGATGTGAGTATGACATTATCATGAAGGGAATCACTTGTTATAGATCATGTCAGTGAGAGAAGATAACATCATCATGCATTAGTAGAGTAGATATGTACACTTGAGGAATTGGGGATGGAGGAGAAGGTAGGAAGATAAGAGGAAAGATCAACAATATGAAAGACTTAGAAGTATTTAAAAAGGGCTAGGAAAGATGTTGAGGATCAAGGACTAGATTTATCCCTTAAGATAAGACAAAATGGTAGAATGGAAATGGAAAGTCCAAACTTTAATAAGGAAAAAAAATAGATTCAAGGATTGGAGATAATTATAGATGAATGTGTAGAGATGTGAAAGTTCAAAGGTTTGAAAAGCCAATACTTATAATATTTTTAATTTTAAACTTTAAGTATCAAAAAGACCACAAAATTTATACTTAAGGAGGCATGGAAGGAAGAGATTTGTCAATGAACCAAAAGTATGATAGAGAAACACTTAGGAAAAAATATATTTTGAACTTCAAGGAACAGGGAGACCTTGGGACACATGAGAAAAAGGGATCCACCCAAATTTTGAAAGGTTGACAAAATTGGTACTTAGTTGAGTTACAAGGATTCACATTTCAGAATTTGAAGTTCAAGAGCTCATGACTTAGGGTGTGAAATTAATGGAAACCCTAATATCTTTCAAGATAGAAAAATGTACACAACCACCTTTTTACAACATTCAAGGTAAAAATTTAAAGCCGATAGGAAAGACGTGACAAAATGAACATTCAAACCATGACAAACATAATTCTTAGCTAAATTTTTGTTTTTAAACATGGGTAATTGACTAAGGAATGAAAAGGAATTCAAAAAACATTTGAAGACAACAATAAGTGTGAATGACCAATTTAGAATCTCTTAGATCAATTATTAACTTGGGCTAAATACTACTAAGACATACAAAATGAAGGGGTTCAAGAAAAAATACACTACAAATTTGATACCTAACATGTTGAACATGAGGACTATGAGAGCATAAGTTGTAGAGTTGGATATATGTGAGATATCACCCCATTTTATGAAATAAATAGAACATTAGAACATATTATTTGGTTGATATCTCTTGTTAATGTAATCACATACATGAGTAATGTAGCATAGTGTCTACACAAACCCCTACTATAAAATTTCCTATAATCTTAGCATGTAACACATGCTAAATGGTCACCCACGCAATTTATGCTACTACCAAGTCATCCACAACCTACCTAGAATAACTAGGCTCACATAAGAATTTGTGTCATCAACAATGCACTATCCACCATCAACACATTATAAGCTTATCATTGTTTGCATTGGTTGCACTCCCTTCAACTAAAGTGACTATTATAAGCTTCTCATTATTTGCATTGGTTGCACTCCCTTCAACTAAAGTAACTATGCATTCTCATTCCTACACTTGTAGTAGTGTTGATGTTGTACTCCCATTTCTAAATAGTAATAATTATATATCAATAAAACTGAATGAAGACATATGAAACCCATGCATAATTATACTCATTTGAAGCATCTAAAGTACCATATATGAAAGTAAAATCATAAATTGTCGTTGAATATTGTCAACTAGAAATATTATAATGGAAATTACCATCAAAATCAAGGATAGCTAATGTACTCTCTCCAAGCATACATGCATACCTACAATCATCCTTTGAATCAACAATTGAGCTATGCCAATCAACCATTATAGTGCTCCCTATATATTTACTATTGACCAATACATTATCTTACCATGCAATTAGAGCCATAATATGCACCAAATATTGTCCAATATCACCATCATCTCCCTTTTCAGGAGATTGAGTGTTATATGAACCTCAATCTAAAGAATAAATATTGTCACATAGTCCAACTACCTCCACTAGTCCCCAATCATCCTCATCAAAGATGCACATCAACCCCAATATGACCAATTATCTTCTTTTGCCATCACTATAGGAATTATTTGCACACATACACACATAACTCAATAAATATTTTAGTTTTTTCACTCTCCTTCATCCTTATCTATTTCTTTATATTTTTACTACCCCTTTCTCTGGTACTATAGTTATTTCCATGTCCTTTTTCACATTTCCTCCTAGCAATTTTATCATTTCCCTATATTATTTTCTTATTTTCAAAACCATTTCCCCACCTATTTCAAAATTTTCTTATCCTATTTGCCCATTTTAACCTTTTTTCTCACCTATATCATTATTTCATCATTTTTTATATTCTTAATCCCATTTGTACACTTGTTTCATATTCTTAATATCTTATTTTCCCTTTTACCGTGCTATTTCAACATTTACCTAACTCATTGACATGTTTACCATTGATTTTATTATTTATTTGTATCATTTATTTGTTTTCAACCCCATTTATCGACCCACTTCATAGTTTTCCTATATTGTTTGATCATTTTCCTACCTATTTCATTATTACCGTATTCAATTTTCCTATTTTTAATGTTCTTTCCCCTCCTCTTCCAACATTTTGTTACATGTTTGAAACCTTGTTACCATATCAATCTTCCCATTTTCCCACCTACCCTGGACATTTTTTATTTTCATTATCCATATTCTCATTCCCCTATCTACTTTTTTATTATAGCCCCCACCCTAAAATATCTAGTTTTGCAATCACCTTCTTTTCCCCAAACACTAGCTCCCCATGTGCATGCACCACTATGTTGACACATGTTCTATTCCTATGTACACATTTATTGTGATTTACTATGATTTGACAAAACCCACATGCACATATCTATCCCCTTTCACTCGTCAAAAATATAAAAATGCTACTTAAAAGTTAATCACTAGTTCACTTGAGGTTGACTCACCACTCATTTTCAATACTCAAAAACCTTCTCACTTTGACGTTGATTGATGGGTACACACTCTCCACCATCCTTAACTAAAAAAAGTACCTTTGCATCTCCCATTATATCCCTACCAAACCTTGTTTATAAGGTTACCCCATTTTCTCAATATTTCACCCTTCAAGACCTTTTCTCCTATTAATACCCCATGCAGGTCTTGTAGCCTTACCTATCATCTTGAGGGGGCATCCCTACATCACACCTCTTAGTTAATCCTCTCACCAAGAATACTAGAACATGGACACTAAAATATACACCGAAAATAATAGGAAACTCCATAAATAATGAATCCTAGCCTACACTATCATGTACCTCATGTCAGAGCTAAAGAAATGCAAGAAAATGGTAAAAGCAATGAGCGCTTACTATAAAAAAAACCTTCAATAAGCCTATCCTATTAGTCTAAACATGGTTTTTGATTAAGTGTGGTTCTCAATTCTTGTAGCATAATCTTAGCACCCAATCTTCTTCCACCTTGGGAAGTGAAGGAACATAAAGTCCATTAAAGGGGGCTGGGGTGAATCAGTGGATACATAAATTTTATTTCTAGATCCTAATCCTCTTCAAATTAAATGCATAAATGATAAAGCAGAGAATGATTAGATTAATGACACATGATGTTCATACACATGACACCAAACATATAAGGAAAACCCACAACGAGAAAAAAACCTTGATGATTATAGCTGCCAGAGTCTACTAGTCTAATCCGACCTCACAAAGAAAAAATAGTTTGGTTACAACTTTTGTAGGCACCTACCCAAAGGAGCACCAACCCCTAAAGTTTATGGGAACCAACCCTTGATTAAATCACCCGCTTTGATTACAAGAAAATAATGAAAGATTTAGTACATTGTAAGTACCTTGTTACAAAAGTTGTTTTCTAACCCTATGCATATCTCTAGACTTCAACACATATCTATGTTTTCTTCCCTTTTGTTGCTACAAAATATTTATTTAACAGTGCTCTTACAACTGCAACAACTTTTATGTTTTTTGTTTTCTACTGCAAATCCTTCTTTCAATATTGCACTTATAGCTATAAGAGCCTATGTGATTTCTATACTTGGTCATTGCACAACCTTCCTTTATCGCTACACTAACAACTGCTACAACTTCTATGATTTTGGCAATTTTTTGTTGTAGGGGCTCTTCCCTTTTTAAAACTACATTATCCTCTTCTCACTTAGCTACTGCTAATGCTCTGTTATTCCCTTTTTCATGCTGCTACAAGAGACTTTTTATATTTGCATCATTTTTGTCCCAGTAACAACAAAAACAAATTATATCCCTTTCACTTATTTTTGCCCTTCTTTCATTCTCAAATGATTTTATTCATCTTATATTCTCTCTTCTTTTGTTGTATATACATTCACTCGACCTATTTTTCTTCCTTAGACTTGTATTCTCATCTCTACATTTACTCTTTTCTTCTCACATAATTTTAAATCTTTGCACATTTATATTTTATATTTAATATTTTCCTATTTATTTTGATCTAGAATCCACTATTTTTGGTTATCCACCTCTCACACATGACCATTTGTAGCCTCTTCACGTATAACCATTTTCAACCTCCCCTTGTTTATATTAAAAACTTCCCTGTATTCATTGGATTGTGATTCTATAGTTGAACACAAAACTTTGATTTTTATCTAACAAATAGATTTCCAACCATCGTTAATAAATGCTTCTACATATTCATTCAATCAAAAAGAATGTTTCTCAATGTTTTAAATTTCATGCAACTAATAAATTAAATTTTTGCAACTAACTATCCTGCTCCTACGAAAGATTTTTTTTCACTCTTATAGCAAACTGTTCTGCTCTAGTATCAATATGGGCAGAATTAAAAATCTTTCATTCTATGCCTTAGTTTCACCTTCCACTTTTTTTTTGCATAACAACATAAGGCAATATGAAATTGATTAAAATATTGAACTTGATTAACATTTAATAATGTGTTGTTAATGTGTTACTGCTATCTGTTTGTTATTTGAACACCATATGAGCTATTGTATTACGAAGGCAACACCCTTGTTTTTCTTTGTTGCTTTTAGTATCAAAAACATTTACTAATTACCATTATCATGCATACACACATTATGATATGTGCATTGATGATACTTTTTCCCTGCAAGCTTTGTCTTAAAATTGTCACCACGCATATGATTAGTTCTGCAATCACAGTCAAGTACTTCATTTAGATACATCCAAACAACATATAGACAAGGTTGACATCAATGACAATTCAATTCCAACAATCTCTCCCTTTGACATTAATGTAAACTACTTGCACTCATCTTCTCCCTCTTTTACAACAATGGAAAAGGGCAATGCCAAGCACAATTTGGTGCCTTAACTGCAAGAATATCACTCTCTCTATCAAAAATATTTTCAGATGTGTCAAACAAGTCTTCATGCAACTTAACTACATCTTGGTGAGCACTAAATTTGCGCATTTTTTGACATAAGATGATGATAGAATGAATACAATGACATTGACAAAATCTAAATCAAATAACCACATGTATTTCACATAAACGTTAACATAATAAGCAATATTTGAAACTACCACATAATGTAGACCATAAAGAGAAAAGTACCTTTTTCCTCTTTCCATAACCTCTTACACACACAACCAAGATGTACAATATGTTGTCATAGGGAAAACATAATTCCCACATCTCCTATCTATCAATCTCCATCCATCTCTCCATCCATGTCTCCTCCATTGCATACAACTTCTCATGATCCTTCCAATTCTCCCCATAGCATTTTGGATGCCAACTCAAAAATGCATAAAGATAACTATCCACAAAAATATAAATATTGTCATGTCCACTCCAAAAGACATGCTCAAGCAAGGAAAAATCCAATGAATAAATTCACTACATTCCAAAGGTTGCAAAGGCCCACCAAAGCAAAAGCAACAACTATGTGGATCCCAAAGAAAACAAATGAAATGCATCTAAAAGAAAAATTCACAATGACATCCAAAGTTGCTAATCCACCAGTCAAGCATTCTTCTCCTCCATCTCCTAAATCTATTTTGGGTCCTTATGTCCCAAAACTACCTATCATAACTCCTCCATTATATCTACATATACCATCCACTTCCCATTCAATTCTTCCAGCCACCTCACAACATGTGCCAATGTTGGTCCTAACAACATCTACCTATAGCACTCGCTTTCTATTATTCCATCCAAACACTTCCTACCACAACATCCCTTATCCTACATTTACCCCCCATCAAAACCATCTTATCCATGCATTTGCATAAGCCACTCATCCAAAATAAGATTGTACCAACATCCAATGAATACTCCAAATAGGCTCCTATTACCTTGATAATGAGCTTCATGCTTGAGTCCTCCATCCATAAAATCCATCCAAAAAAAGAAGAAGAAAGATAAACATTCTTCCAATGGTGAAAACTTGGCAAACATGCACCTTGGACAAGTACTATGATGAAAACCTCGAAACCAGGTGTCATGCGTAATCCCACCATCCAGTTCATCTCCACAATTGGGGAACATTTCTTCTAGCACATCCTATCCATCACCTCCTCCATCTCATTTGCCTCTCATACCTATCATATCTTTGTCATTTCACCTCCTCTATCCTCCTTTGGATCTTGATAAAAAAATAAAGGTGACCATGTATACATTCTTTTGGGCATCTTTTGGCATCCATTTCCCAATCACAATTTGTAGCCACCTATCATTTATCCATCCTTCCTTCCTATCATATTATCTTCCATCCACCTCCCTCATCCTTCCATCATCTTATATACCATCCACCTCGCTCATCCACTCATCGTCCTAACTTCCATCTACCTCCCTCATCCTCTTGTTTTCCTATCTTCCATCCTATTGCACCCCTCCTAATACCTCCTTGTGTATGAAATATCCTAAATGGGGGCATATTATTCCTTGGTGATGTATTCCTTGGAGATCCTATCACATCCATGTTTTCATCTCCCCATCCTTATTTTAGTTCCATCTCCTCGTCCCCAATCCTTATCTTCCTCCATTCCTTCACCCAAATCCTTCCATCCATTAATCATTTTCTACTCCTGCTTCCATCTCAAATCCCCCCATTATCTCCTCCATATTTCCATCACCTATTACTTCCCTTGTCACTGGTATCTAGCCCTAGGATACCCCCATGCATCCAATATCAAACATTTATATCTCAATGCTCCTAGAAATCTGTCATCACATGCAAATCCTATCCATATCCTCTAGATATCTAAAATCAGACATCAATCAATCCATCCAAACACATCCGCAAACTTGTTCCCATCCTTGATCACAATCCAATCATCATCATTGGGATGCATCCTTCCTAGTCCTTGTGTTTTTTCAGGATAAATCCTTCCCACATCACCAACACTCTATATGTCATGCATATATTTGTATCATCATATTCATCCCCCAATCCCATGTACATCTTGTAACTAGTGTCTTTTATATAGCATCAGTCGTGTCTCCACCTAGGCTCCTTTGTACGTATGTGTCTTTAGGTACCATCCTTTGTGTCATCCATCCCTTGTGTCATCAGTCCCTTTAAGGTTCAAGTGTCTTGTTCTTGCCATAAGAATCCTAGTCTATCAATCCATCACCAGTCTTTGCACGATGTATCCTTCCTCATATCAGACCAATCAAATCTGTCACCATCCATCATCTTCCCTATGGCAAAAGGTTTTGTGAGATACTTTTTTTTTTCTCTTGTACTTTTGGATCTTTGTTTATCTTTTATCTCAGGCTTCCATGGTCCACCTCCTCATGGTTGTCACGGTACTTTATATCATGGTGCATTGTGAATGGTGGAGCTTGGGGCAAGGTCTTGATCTTTTCTATTTGAGAGTCAGTTAGATATGACCCTTGCATATTCAAACATGTGATCCCCTGAGGTCACATGGTCTACTTGGGAAATATTGTTTTCTTGTAGATTCTCCAACATCGTTTCCACCCTACTTCCCTTGTCCAACCCAGGTGTGATGTTGGGCTAATCCTTGCATATTTTTTGTGTCAACACCATGAAATGGCTATGACAAGGCCTTGATTTCCTAGTAACCTTGGTAGGGCTTGGATATTGCTACATCAAATAAGTGCTCGCTACATGACATCTCCTATTTGGGAGGTGCTGCTCAAGCTTCTTAGCTCTACATCCACTTATCATTTTCTCATCCTGCATGCATCCTCTCATCCATTTCAAGAGTACACCTGTGTTCTCTTCAACCTACCTATCCTCTCAAGGGGGCATCCTCATCCTAATCTCCTATAAATCCTTTCTCCTAGTTACTCTTCAGATTAACTGGAGCACTTTTCCAATTCAACCATTTTCTTTCTAGCTCTATGTTTTAATTTTCTTTGAAATGATGCTACTATGTAACATCATCTCAAAAAGGGACAAAATGTAGATACCTAAATTTGATTAATGGTTTTAGCTAAATTTAGTCATATTACTCTCATTATTGATTAAATAATCATGCATTATTTAATTTATTAATGGCATCCCCCTAGTGAATTAATCTAATTAATTAGCTATAGTCCAACTAATTATCTAAATGGCAACCCATAGCCTAATAATTAATTAAATCCCTATTCCTCTATTAATTTGAATAAATATGTAACCTTATCTAAATTAATTTTCCAAATATCTATTTTGATTACATAACTTCCATTTAATCAATTAGAGCACATGGCTCCTAACTTTAACCCCCAACCTAACCTATCCCATCCACCTAACTTCCAGTTCCAACCCAACCCAACCCATTCATGCATACTAATCCTTTTTAATTAGCTAATGACCCACGATTAGCTAATCTAACCCTCCACTCATTCTCTATCCTCCCACCATATCCTTCTAATTCTCTCACTTACCCCCTAATCCAAGCCTAATCACCCACTAAACGTTTCCACAATCATAATCCATGGATTAAGAAATCCTAACCCAACCCAAGTCAACCCTCATGTCACATCCCCCACTCCCAAACCGAAATGCATCAAATGTCAACCTTAAATTCTCTTACATTCCTCATACACACTCCACCCATCTCTTACACTTTTGTCCCCTCTCACATCTCCCAAAATGGTCACATTCCCCCATTCTTCCAAACCTCTCTCCTTGTGACACTTGTCACAATGAGAGGCATTTGAGAAAGCACAATCTATGTGTTGTCTCTCAAATGCATCTCCATCCTTCCTCAGGTTTGCATCTTGACCATCCATTACATCCTCCCATTGCCTAATAATTGAACCCTGTTATCCCCACAAATCATCCACCATGTATGCAAAGTTATAATGCTAATTTGAGAGCCCAAAAACTATCAAATTGTCATTATTATACCAAAATCACTCCACAGTCTCATAGCCAAAATCTTCATCCATCTCCATTGTTAATCTAAATCCATCCTTTGAAGCTTTGAGCATGAATCCTTGAGCACACATATCCCCTATAGGACAAATCCAAACTACTTTGGAAGCTTCTTGAGTTTTGTGAAGGTTTGCATTCTCTTTGTGGATTTTGCTTTCATTTTGTAGTGTCTAATCTTAGATGTTGTTAATGTTTTGTTTGTTGAATTCTTAGTCTTTCTTTGTGTTCCTAACTCTCATTTCATTCCATACAACACCATTGGGTCAATCACATGAATCAACATTTAAAGAAATTATTGAAAATGGCCTTATAACATTACCAAAAATAGGAGAATACAATCCATAACTTAAACCTCCATGGTGGAATGAAGATCATTTTTATGAATATCATTGACATTAGGGTCACGAGACAAATACTTGCAATCGACTTCGACTTGTAATACAAGATCTTATTGATGATGGTAGAATAGTAGTCGATGGATACACTACTTTTGGTAACGTAATTAATTTTGGGGTGTTCAAACACACCTTACCTAAACATAAAAAGATAAAGGAAATGCCATTAAATCCTATGGCAGTATAAATTTTACCAATGCTCAATATGACTATAGCATTAACCATATCAGTGAAGCCAATAATTATGTGAATACCTTCATCATAAAAGGTAAATAACTTGAATGCAATATCACTACCTGCAAAGGCATAGTTTCCCTTCATGGTCCTAGCTCTAAACCTGCTACCTCAGCTTCATGATACAACCTTATAGAGCATTCAGGGAAGTCACCCGTGTAAATTTCCATACTTGAGCATTTACACTTATCTCCTAAATATAAAACTATCCTTGACAAAGCACTTGCTACTGCTATTGTACCTACTATCCTGCATGTGGATTGATTGCAAGGTATGGTGGGACATATCACCTCCCCTCATACCCTCTCATTTATAGAACACGATGAGTCATCTATGCACCAACCCCATAATGAACCTTTACACATTGAATCTGTTGTTCACAAAGTTAAAATCAAACGAGTCTTGATAGGTGAAGGAGCATGTCTTAATATTTGTACCTTGAAAGTGATCATATAATTAGGATTTTCTAAGAATGCAGTAGATCTAAAAAATAAAATCATATGATGAAGAAGAATATTCATCTAAAGGATTTATCACATTACCAATCAAAGTTGTACCTATGGTAAAGCATGTAGTTTTCCAAGTCCTAGACCTACCTTTAACATTTGTAACATTTGTACCTATTGTAACATTCATACTCTACTGGACTATGAATTGAATTATACTCCTATTGAAAAAGTTTGTCTTGTTGTATTTTTGCCTCACAAAAATTGTGCCATTACATGCTCATGCATCAAACAAAACTTATTGCAAAGATCAATCCTCTCAAATACCTCTTGCAAAAACAAACACTTATAGGGAGGTCATATAAATGGGTTAATGATTCTTGCGTGAATTTGACATAGAATATGTAGAAATAAAGGCAATCAAAGGATAAGTTATAGAAGATCAATTGGTATATGCTCCTACAGATGATGATCATCCACTTATCACAAAGTTACATGATGAATCAATATTCCATGTGGAATCTACACGCCTTTAAACCTTATATATTGATGGATCTTGCACACATAATGGTTATGGCATTGGCATTCTCTTTATCACATCACAAGGAGATTGAATACCAAAAGTGTATAAAATCCATTTTCAATGTACCAACAATATGGCAGAATATGAAGTATTAATTATCAGACTCCATATGGTAGTACAATGAAAAATCTATGATTTAAGTATTTTTGGTGACTCTCAGCTAGTAATTAAATAGGTAAATGATGATTATAAAACAAAATATGAAAAATTCATGTCTTATACAAGAATGGTGGATGACATTAAAGATTCTTTCATATCAATAACTTTTGAGAAAATTCCCATCCACAATAATAGAGCTATAGATACTATGGTCACTATCACATCACTTGTAGAAATGCCAAGTAACATTGCATACTGTGAATTTTTGGTGGAGCCATTCTTAGAAGCTACTTATAACTTCCCCCAATCCGAGATGATTTTCCTTATTGTTGGTCCTAATTCCCAATGGTATGCAGATATATATTCTTGTCTACAAGACAATATCTTGCCATTTGACCTTTCCAATAACTCTCCCAAAACCTTTATATGCTGAGTTACCACTATGTCATTTTAGTTGATACCTTATATCGTTGGGGTCTTGATGGTACCTTACTTAGATGTCTTGAGTGCGATGACGCCAACACTACTTTACGATAAGTGCACGAGGATATATGTGGGGCACATTCTAGTAGTCGTACCTTAGCTAAGAAACTTTTACGCACTAGTTATTACTAGCCTAACATGAAAAAAATGTCTATCATTTTTTTAAGAAATACATGATACATGGAGACCCAATACATGCACCTGCTCAAGAATTATAACCACTTACTAATCCTTGGCCCTTTTGCCAATGGGGAATCAACCTCGTAGGCAAAATTCATTTGCCTTCTTCTAATAGTCATAAATTCATTATCACCGCTATGGGATATTTTACAAAATGGATTGAAGTCGTTCTGTTAACAAATGTCACTACAGAACAATTGCTAGATTTATCCTCAACTATATCATTTGTCGATATGGTGTTCCCTTTTCCATAATCATAGATAACAATAATCCCTTCAAAATTAGGTTGTTCGTGAATTGTGAAAAAAATTCTTATTCAACATCGATTTTCCATGCCTTATTATCCTCAATTTAATGGCCAAGGTGAGGCCTCTAATAAAACTATCTTGAAAATTCTCAAAAAGATTTCCAAATGAAGTTAGTTGTGATTGGCATATTCAATTGAATTTGTCCTTGTGGGCTTAACACACGATTGTCTGCACTCCCACTAGCTCCACTCCAAATGCTTTAGTTTATGGTTATGAAGCATGTTGCTAATTGAGGTTGAGTTACTTTCTTTATGAGTCTCTTTGCATAATTTGATCAATAATGAAGACTACAAGGTCTCCCACTTGCATGAATTAGAGTTTCTTGATGAACACAAACATACTGCCTTTAATCACCTCAAGACGTATTAGTAGCGAATGTGCAAAAGTTACAATAATAGAGTTAAACCACAAGAATTTGAAATAAGTGATCTTGTCCTTAAGGAAAATGCAAAGAATCAACAAGACAAAGAGAAAAATGACAAGTTTGAACTTAATTAGCTTGGTCCATTTATCATTATTGTTGCATATGCCTTAGACACATACCAGTTGGCTACTCCTGAGGTGAACCACTTGAAGATTCCATCGATAGCATTCATCTCTTTTAAAAGGTCCTAAAAAAATCATAAAAGGTCCTGAAAATATAGCAAAAAATCATAAAAAGTTCTGAAAAAAATACAAAGTAAATCATAGAAAGTAGGAAAAATCATAAAAAGTACTAGAGAAAAAAGAGAGAAAGAAAAAAAGAAGGGAAAAAATAAAAAATCAAAAGCAATAAGAATTTCATCCATTGGTGAGAAACACTTTGGTGGCACCTTGGATAAGTACCATGGTGAAAATCGAGCAACCAACTCCATATGTAATGACTTCACACCTTCCTTCAAGATTCTTCTTGATTTTCCATCTTGCGTGTATTTTCCTTTCATATCACAATAACCTTTCCACCCTCACCATGGCTTGTGGATTGTTTCCCTTTGCTCACTTACTTGTGCACATTTTATCCCCGCATAATAAACAAGTCATATTTTCATTGGGGCAATCTCCAAGTCTTTAGTAGTGGTTTGGGATATTTGACATCTCACAGTCAAAGGAACTATCAATTTTTGTCTGTCTTCTCACTCACAAACCAAAAAAATAATCACTTGCACCATCAATTGTATCACTTCACCTTGCTCTACAATAAAAACATTTAGTTCGTGGATGGATTTCACTTTAGACAAACATGCAGCTTTGGACTTTAACAAAATCATGACATAACAAGAGAAAGATTGAGCAAACATAAAAATATCCTATCAGCCAATCAAATTAAACATATCACTTGTGACAAAGATCATTTCAACATCAAGCATTATGTCTACTTGTTGCTTTGGGTCTTCTAATTGTTTGTGATTTTAACTTTGGTGACATGTCTTTTAGATTTTCTGGGATGTCTCTCACTAGAGATTTTATCTTTGGGATGACTTTGCCTAGAAAGGCAAGGATGGAGCATGTTCACTTGTTTGGCACTTGTGGATTGTTCCTTAGTAGTATGGTGACTCGTGTTAGGACATGATTGTCTAAGATCATCAAAGATATATGGGTCTCATGTGAACTAGAGCATTCCTAAATTGTTTGATGTGTCTTCCTCCACACAATGGGTATGTTGATTCATTTGGATCTTTCCATGCCTAGATGAGTTCATCTCATTGCCATAATAAGCTCAATAATGTTATAAGCACTTAAAAGCACAAGAAATTTCATCATCTTCACATCACTTTCTTCTCTTCATCACATATGTTTTCATCTCATTTCCTTCATTGTATTTTTCTCATTCTTTGTCATCACTTTCATATCCCTTATTCATCAACTATTTCTTTCATCATTCTTATTTTTCCATCTTCCTTGTCTCAAAGATCAATAACTTGCTTTATCCAAGTGGTACATGCCTCTTAGCATGTGATTCGATTGCTCCCTAGTCAATAAATCAATCACTGTACCAACTTATCTTGTGCTAGCGTTAATCTCTATCAAATTAATCAGTTTATTAAGTTGGTTATATTGATCATTTCCATTAATTGTTCAGTTACAATTATCCATTGTGCATTTACATCAAATGTGCATCTCAACTTAATCACTTGTGCAATATCAATCATCCAATATTTTTCCTTAATCTATCAAGAAATCAATCTTCTTGCAATCTGTGCTATCAATCTCTCAAGGGGGCATATCATATCAATTATCATCCTTACCAAGATATCTCTAGGATATATATTGGTTAATAAATTTTTCTTTGAAACAACATGACAAGTTGCATTGTCTCAAAGATGGGCAAAATGTAGACAGTAAAAATTGTCCTCTTACATCAATCTCAATTTTCCATTAATTCAGTAGATCCATTATTTAATAATTGTATCTTCCATTATTTATCTTCCATCACAATGTTCATATTATTCATTATATCATAATATGCACATTTCTCCATTATACCATTAATCTATTTAATAAAATATTACATTCTTAATTAATTCATTAAATAATATATTTTATATTATTATTTCATTATAATCCATTTTCCAAAATTCCTACATATCATCTTCATTCATCTATATATCATCTTTCACTTCCATCAACCACGTCCACTTAGTAAGTGCGCAACAAATGCTTATCTTTAATTACCTCCAACTACCTCCTTTATCCCACATTTGTTCTAATATTGTATCCACCTTTAAGGACATCTATAAAACACATTTCCTCTCTCATTCTTTATCCTCTTCAATTCTTTGCCTCCCACAAACACAACCAATTGGCATATATTGTCACACCAATTCTATCTTGAGCTTTCAAGTAATAAAAAATTGCTACAAAAACTCATCATCATAGCCATATGAAACATCATTACATGACATAGCAGTGCCTTGTCCACCTTGTTATTCAATGGCTCCCAAGCCAAACAAGCATCGTTACTTACCGGACAAGGGAAATTGCTAAATTATACTCAATTTCTGTCTTGAACAAGATAACATTTTGTGATTTATTTATACAACAAAATCTATTCTTTGCTTTTTTTTTCATTTGGTTTGCATGTTCTTATGGATAAACATACTAAAGAATGAACCTAATGTACCCCACAATATCCTTTTTCCTATATTTACAAGCATGTTTGTGAGTGCTCCATTGAGTTTACATGTGTATTTCAAGATTTATGTGCATGTTAAAGTGAACGCAAAATGGATGGTGAAGTTCACATACCCATATCAATTTTTTAAAAGGATTTATGTCCATTTGGTGAGAATCTCTTAATGCATGTACATATCAACAAATAGCACAATCTTGTGCAAAATTAGATTCATTCTCCTAGCCTTCATCTATCCCCACATACATGCCTTCCCATAAGCTTATATTTACAACTTTACCATTTCTCATTTATCATAATCATGACCCAACATACAACAATTCATCCCTCATATTGTTGCAACCCTTCACTCACAAACTTGACCCTTAAATTTCAAATTCAATTCAAACCATGTTTATGCACATATTTGTCCAATTTGCTATAATTTGCTTGTACATAAAGACATTCATTTGCAAACATTTCCTACTCTCATCTTAGAAACATATAAGGACCATATGTTAGCAAAACACTTTGGTTTTGGCTTGAAGCATTAAAATGAGCAACAAATTTGGCTATTATTCCATGTGCATGCTTAGTGTTTGTCAATCTTGAACAAATATTTACATATGTTGAGTTAGGTGGCCATGTCCCCTTGTCACATAATGGCAATTTGGCCAAATTCAGAGAGCAAGAGGAACAAAGCAAACAAATATCAACCGAGTCTTTTTCCAAACAAACAACAGTTAAATCTAACTTCCATATCAAAGATATTTACTTTCTTAACTATAATTATTGAATTGTCGACAACCACAACTCTTAAATATTAATTTAAATTTATTTATACTAAAATCTTGAAAGGACAATGATAGTTTAGAACGGTGAAAATATAATCAGTAAAACAAAACCTCCTATAAGCTCCCATAAATCAATCCATATTAGTGACGTGATTGTTACATAACCTCAACTTAATTGCACCCATGTTTGGATAAAATGATAATATACTTCCAAGCAAACAGCGACCACCATCTATTTAAAAGGTACACGTTCCAAGGAATGAGGAGTGTACTTAGAATTCAGAATGAGGCAGACAGCGAGTAGTAAAGGAATCAACTCTCTTACAACAAAATGTCACAATTTCTTACATAAAGTTGGACCAGAGAAGATAGCAAGAATTCGATTAAGTTAAAATCAACTCAACATTCAAAACTATGGAAACTTCCCTTGATAATAGAATCAAACACTGACAATTATATAACTAGTTCCAAAACCAAAATATGGTTTTAAAAAAACCTTGCTCTTATGAAAGGTGAAACATAAAAAGTTCAGAAAATGATAAAACAATGAGGCCCAAGTTGAGCTATTGAAAACCTTGGAAAACAAGTCAAATATAAACTAACCAAATTAATACAAGTCTCTAAGTTCTTTTGTAGTAGAAACGTACCATAATGCTTTTATGGTCAATCCAAATCTCCCACATTATGTAGGGAAGTGCAGCAAGAAATCATATAATACAAATGTTTTTGGTGAGGAAGATAAACATCTTAGTATTTTTTCAATACCAAAAACAAAAGATAACATTTTTCAATTAAGTATCATATTCAAAGTAGCTCTTTTAACATTTATAAATGTATAGTCAATTCACTTCTAGTCCTAGCAGCAATTTAATCAGGTTAAATGAAAATGAGTGCCATTTAGTTGGCGTTCATGAAACAGGTTTAACATGCAAAGCTAAATAAAATGTTTAAAGATGGCCATGGAATATGGAAAAGTACTTATAAGCCATAACAAGACACTATCAAAAAAGGGTGCACTGCCAAACTGTTAGATTTCATAGCATACAAGACAACTTTTACCGAGAGAGAATACTGTTATATTTGCCTGTTTGAAATGTGTATTATTAAAGATTTTAAATTTTTTTCAAATTACAGATGTTAAGAGGGCAACATTAGCATTTTCCATGGTACAAACTGTAGTCATTCTTGAACTTTCTACCGGAGAGAATCTGTGGGTTAGCAGTAACATCTCGAGCGTCTAGCGAGGTCGAAGAATACGCTGTGCAAGCCACATTAAAATATTAGATACAAAATAGTTGTTTATAGAATTAAAAAATATTAACTATCCAGTAAAATGTTTAACCAATTAAATCTTAGTTCTAAATCTCAAAATGAGCACTTCAAAACCCAAAAATGTTATTGTCTGTCCACCTTAAACAATTCATATGCACAACTTTACTTACTCTTTTGCCCCGGTCCGTAGATATAGGTTGGCTGTTTCCATCTAAGCCTTGTTGATCTCCAGAATCATGTTTATCGAAAGCTTGAAAAGCTCGCACCATAAACGGCCGTACAAGATTTACCTCCATTGCAGAAAGGTTTTTTAACTGCAAGTGTTTCCAATGTTTGATTTTAAGGGTCAAATGAAAAGGAAAGCATTTATTTTAATTTTCTCATTTGAAATGTTTCAAAGCACATACATAAATTCAATAGAATGCATTACCTTCATTCCATGATTTCTTGAATTAATTAACTCTAAACCAGTCTCAACCTTGTGAAATCTTACGTCCCTAATATCCTCTATTAATGACCTGACCTGCAACCATGTAGAGATTCCAAAGTCACATTGAAAACTCCATCTGTAATTTGTAACGTAAAACACTATTTTGTTTAAAAGATGATGTAAACATTAAGGTTGAAGAACTTACTAGGTAGATATCTGGTATGTCATCGCGTGCACTAAAACCAGTATGTAAGTAAATTGTTTAGTAAACGATGACATAAACAAAAGAAATTGATTAGACTAGTGCCTTCACATAATTTCTTGAATTGAAACAAGAAACTGGGGGAACAAAAAATTGCGTGATGAGTCTTACTCATAATACATACTAATCAAAAAGCAGTCTTGATATTTCCACATAATGGAATGGCAATGGTTCAAATTCTCTGGGGGCTTCACGCTCAGAATCTAGAACTTGGGTCAACCTCTCTATACAAGCAATAAATTAGTAAGTTGCTCCAATACTTAAACGCTTCAACATAATTTACAATAGAAGCACCCCTGAATGCTTCAATCTCGCACATAAAAAATTGATAATAGTGAGCTATAAAAAAATATTAAAACTTGACCTTTTAGGCGCATAAAAAATTGATAAGAGTGAGCTATAAAAAATTATTAAAACATGACCTTACCCAAAAGGAATTTTCCAAGTAATTAAAAATATTCAACACTTGCAACAGGACTAACCATTATTATACTAAATATTATATAATATTATTACGCAACAAAGTAGGGATTTGCAAGGTAAAAATAGTATCAGTTAGCAATAACATATAGTTTTAAGTAAATAGGATTAAAATTACCAGCCAGGGAGATGAGCCCACAGGTCAGCAAAATCATCTGCTACCTCAATGAGACATTTTCCTGATCATGCACCAAACAAATTGCACGGGGACTGAAATATTTAACAGAAAACCTATGCTCCCCAAAGTTTCTAGGACAGGGACAGCGCAGGGGTTCCAGTACAGGGATTTTTGGGCCATTTTTTAGGGGATGGCAGGGGACAGTTATCAAAAATATAAGGAAATTTTTAAAATATAAGAAAATTCAAGTTTCTAATACTCATGATAATATTGACGAAGCATTCACCATAGACGAAGGAAAACCTTTGTGAGCATGGGTGATTGAATCGGAATTATGATGTTCTTTATATACACACACAATCATAGCTAAACAAAGACATGCCTGACTACTGCGCATATTCAAGTAAGGGATTTATTATTAAAGTTTTCCTGAAACCTTCAAAACTGCATGTTTTGTTGTCAAACTCATTAACAAAATGGTGCGACCGAGTAAAAAGATGACTTGTTATGTATCAGTTTGACCTTAGCTGGGATACTAATAGATGGGATTGTTCTATGATTTGTTTGGGCAGAGCATGATTGATATTTGCATTATGAAAATGGCATTTCCTGCAAACTATAACTTAACTTGTACTCACCAATTTGATGAATGTAGCAAGCAAACTTTGTCTATGGCAGTCCTTGTGCAGAACATGATTAATACATTTTTGCATTATGAAAATGGCATTTCCTGTAATAGCCTATCCCTGTTTTTCTTAAAAAAAACTAATCCTTTTGCACTTCCTAATCTCCAATGATAAGTATTTCATCGGATGATAATATACATATTCATGGTGATCTTCATTGTGCATTCCACACTAAAGTTCTGATTGCTTGTATGAGTTTTCAGTAATAGGCAATTGCAAAACATATCCACAACTAAACAAAGAAAGAACAAGATATCCAACCAAGTTGAAACTCCATATATTACTTCACTGAATATCAGATTATAGTGACAGAAGACTGTTCTAGATGTTTCAGATCTGAATCCGTTAATTGTTCATTTGGAACAATTGTACATAATGCAGTTTAAAGCAATAGAAGCAGAGCACACATTACAGACAAGTAAACAAGCCTCAACACTGTATTTTAAAAAGAACGCTGACCTTGTCCGTTCCAGTAGATAGTATGGAAGCCTTCAAAACTCTGAAAACATCTATTCCCGGCACTTGTTATTATCCTGCGACCCAGAGGACTGTTGACCTTACAAATACCGTTTACAAGTTAACAACAGTTAATTCCCAACCCAATACTGACAGGCACACACGATAAGAAAGAGTCTCCACCATACACAAAGACTAGCAATTACCCGACTCAGAATGGTCAAGCACAATTTCAAGGATTACAGCATTCAGAAAACACCTCCCAGCAAATACCAACACAGCAGAACCCAATATTGGAAATTGGTAATACTCTATGCTGAAATTGCCGAACCCAAGCTCCCTTACTTTGGTCCTGTTTTTGTTCCGACAACAACGGTGCTGTGAGTCTCCAACACAGATTTGAAGTGAAGGCGTGTTAATCCGTAACACTCCTCAATAACGATACTACACAATGAAAAGTGTCTACGTGTTTTACTGCATCATTAGAGTTCGAAACTCTTCATATTCCCCGTTAGTCAGCTGCCTTCCAAAGCAATGTGAAGTCTGAAGAAAGACCTGAACCGCTTGTAATGTATCCTGCACACACGGTTTCACCTTTGAAAGCTGAAGACGCCTGCAAGCTGCACATTGTCGGCATTTCAAAGAAACTTTAGAAAAGATGTTCAGTTACTACAGATTACTCCCAATAATACTCAGGACAGCGAGTTAGAGAATTCCAACTCAAACACAACCTCTTCATATGCTCAGTGCACCATATATTCTGATGCTGAGATGTAGTAACATATTCCCAATTAGCATAGAATATATGCTCTGATTTGAACTCCCGATACCAAGAACAGCAGAGTATTAGAATGACTAAATTCAATTTTTTTCACCACACATCGATAATTCCCGATAAGAATCTATGGGAATTCAGTAAAACTCCCAGCTTATATGATAATCACAGTATCACAAAGGATTAATGAATGTTCTTTCTTCCTTTTTTTTAAAGAGCTAATAATTATTTTACCTCATACCAAATGAAACCAACACTAGATTACCCAGAGAATATATTACAATTCTGAAGGTAATGTTCCCTTGAAGAGTCTGCATTCTCCAGAAGCTGAAACCACTGCAAAGATCTGCAAAATTCCAGTTCATAAATCAAAATTCCAGTCTGACCCTGACTGAAACTCTTGATTCCTGACCTCCAACGTAACTGCCAGGGAGTTCTTTAAATTCTTTTAATTTTTAATTCCCTCAAACTGAAATGAGGCAAAAGAAAAAAGAAAATTTCACCCTTTCAAAAAATTAATATATGTACAAATATTTTATTTGTACATCAATTAAATACTAACGTGGGACATGACTTAGGAATTTAATTAAATATTAAAATGTTAGTCTCATTAATTAGGAAGAGACATTACATTTCCTGCCAACTATGACTTAACTCGTACTCAGCAATATAATAATTGTAGCATGCCAACTTTGCCTATGGCAGTCTTGAATACTAAACAAGTTCTCCAATGTATGAAATATCAATCTTGATCGTGGCTTAGACTGTGAAGATGCAGAGATTTGCAATAGGGGATATGTACTTTGTAGATTTTGAAATGTAGATTCAATTTCCAAACCCCAGAAAGGCACATTCAGAAAGGTACACAGCAAGGCAGCAGGATAACGCATACAGTAGAGGAAGGGCAAGCAGCAGCAGGATAACGACAAAGGGCAAACAGCAGCAGGATAACAACAGGGCAAAGGGCTTGCAGGCGGGCTCCACGAAAACGACAGACTTTACCCATTCGCGCAGGTCATAAGGGCACTCATGCAGAGACGCTGGACACACGGGCAACAGGAAAACAACAACCGGGCCCAGTCCACAGCAGGATAGAGGCACGCTTCTAGATCAGATGGTCCCAAGAAGTCAAACATTAGCAGTTTCGAGGTGCATGTTCCTATTTTTTATATTTGCTCTTGCTGCTATCTTTTTCTTTGTCTTTTTCTGTTCCTTTTGGTCAATGGAAAAACAAACAATGGAAATGCAAACAATGGGAAAACAAACCATTTCATTGGTCAAAAACGGTCAAGAAATTCTGGTGCACTTTGAAACTAATCATTTGGGACAAGTAAAAATTGCCTCACTTGGCAAGACAGAGAAATATATTTGGGTCAACGTTAAGCAATTTAAAGGCATTTTAAAACATAGACTTGCTCGTATGAAATGGTCACATGAAAGGAAAAAAACACGGTCAGAGGTTGAATAAGCAGGAGACAAGACAAAAAGATGGTGTCAAAATGTGCCCTCCTTCACACTTAGGTGGCGACAATCGTCTATGTGGAAGTAGCAACTTTGTAGACCCCATCACTTACAATCCTACTTCTACACCTCTCGCTTGGTGTCCAGATCTTTATGTGCAAGAACTTTTGATGGCCAAGAAAAAGTTGGAACTTCTAGAGGTTAAAGAGCAAGAAAGTGGCCTCAAAATACATGTCCTGACTGCAGCAAATAAATCTCTCACAGACAATAACACTGTTTTAAAAGCTCAAATCTCAATGCTGCAAGAAACACTTTTAACAAGGAAGCTTGAATGGCAGAACATGAAGGATGAATGGCAAAATTCGAGTGTTGCATTGGAAGCAAACAAGGTTACAACAAATACCGAGGCATCTCATGATAAGGAGATACCAATACATCATACTAGTTTGCTGGGAAAGACAGAGGGTGAAGAGGAGAGGAGAAGTTTTTCAGAAGTTACCAAAACTTGGGATAAAAACAGCACACTTTGCTGGTGCAGGGGAAGAGGCAAAGATTCGCGTGAAGAACACACAAGAGAGGGAGGTCAAGGAAAGGCAGCTTAGGGCATCCAATATAATTATCAAAGGGATAAAAGATTATGGTGAAGGTAAACATACCTTTGACTTAACGAGGGACTTCCTACAAGAAGTGTTGTTGTGGCAAGGTCAAATCTGCCAAGCTTGGAGGGTTGGCAAATCACACGTTGAGAGAGATAGGCCAATCAAGGTAGTCATGCCCAGTATTAGTGACAAACAAAATTTATTGAGCAAAAAACAGCTCTTGAGGGGTTCTCGCTTATTTTTAGAGTAGAATCTAACTACGAGGCAGCAAGAAGAAAGAAGGATGGAAATGGAAAAAATCAGAACAGCTAGGAATGAAGGCGAAAGGGCTTGGTTGTTCAAGGGCAAAGCAATTATTGCTCATTTTGGCCACCGCCCCAATGAAAAGCAGCAAGTGGGCAGCAAAGGTGTGACAACAAACACTTTAGCATGCAGCAATACGACAAGATCAGCACTCACTCATAGCAATAATAACTCAACTCTGAATCTTCCACATCAAAACAAATAGCAATCAAGTTCAGCCCAAGCTTCCTTAAGTTTAATTTGTTGGAATTGCAAAAGTTATCCTTGGAGGCGTGGACCTGGGTTAGGACCTATTGCGGAAGGCAAAGACATTATTTGTCCCATAGAGACACATGAGCATGAGGGATGTAAGACTCCATTGTTTGAAGGCTACTAGAAGCTGGCAGTGTGGAATGAGGCAGCGGGAAATGGTAAAGGCCATGGAGGCATAATGGTTATAGTAAAAGAAAGGGAAAGACGTGTCATTCAGTTGGAAAAGGCAGATTCTAATAAACAATTTATATGGCTCAAAATTGTGGAAAACGACAGTCTTCTCAGGATCGCAGCTTGTTACTTTGCTCCACAAGTATCTAAAACTTATAAAAAGTGTGGCCTAGATCACAATGACCCCTATGCTGCATTAAAGAAAGATGTTGTTTTTTCGCAGCGTGGGGATGTTCTTCTTGTTGGAGATTTCAATGCTAGAACAACAAATTGGCAAGCCAATATTTTTAGCTCCAAAGAAAATGATAACCCTATTTGGCTCACAGAAAAGGGAAAACATCAAAAGGAAAGAATATCCAAAGATGCTAAAGGCTGCAATCATTTTATGGAAGAATTGATCACTCTGTGTGGCACATTTGATCTAATAATTTGCAATGGTTTGGCTAGATGGTCTAAGTCGGGCAATTTCACTTGCAACACATACAACGGGGCAAGTGTGGTGGATTATGCAATTTGTTCGCAGAATTTGTATGAGAAAATTGAAAAAGTTGAAATTGGAGAACACACATGGGATCTCGAATCAGATTATAGACCGTTGTACACAAATTTGTATTGGGCAAAGGATAGGCAGCCTGGGGCAAAAAACCAATGCCCTAAACATCCTCCTTCTCAGGGCAGAATTCTGTTGACTTCAAAAAACGGTAACATTTTCAGAGCTACCCTTGAGAGGCTTTGTAGGGGGCATCATATGCATAAGCATGTTGTCAAGTCTGATTCATGAGGCTCTTTCAAAATGCAAGAGAGCAAAAAATAGAAAATTTGAAACTAATTGTTTTCCAACCAATGCATGGTTTGATAAGGAATGCAAGAGGGCTAGGAGAAACCTAACGGAGTAAAATAAAACAAACCTTGACATTAATGCTTACAAACAGACCCTAAAGAAGAAAAAAACCGATTTTATGTTCACAAAGAGAGAGGATCTAATTTTCTTGGGTAGAAATAACCCCAAACTTTTTTGGAAAGAACTCCAGCCAAGGAAGAAGCAAACTGAAAATAATATTACAGCCACCCAATGGTTTGAATATGCTAGGAAACTTTATGAACAAGACGGTGGAGTGGACCAGCCACCCTTGGTCAACAATATTACAAATCTTTTCACCGTGTAGGAGATAGAGATGGGTATTAAAAAGTTGAGTGTGGGTAAAGCAAAAGACCTAGTCGAGCTTCAAGCAAAGTATCTCAAGTGGGGTATGAAAACCCTTGCACCACACATTACAGAAATTTTCAACAATATCAACCAAGAGGGATTTCCTAAAGATTGGACAATCAGCCTTGCAATACCACCTTTTAAGAGTGGTGATGTCAACAATCCCTCCAACTACAGGACTATAATGATTAATCCTCTCTTTGCAAAACTTTTTGGCAGCATGATATGGAAGAAAACCATAAACATGCAAAAAGGCAAGCTGATTTTAAGCCAAAACACTCGACGGTTGATCATTGTGTCACTTTGAGACACATTATTGAAAAAGGGTGGGAGAAAAAGGAATTTTTTGTTGCTTTGTTGACTTTAAAAAGGCTTTTTGACACTATCCCTAGAGACAAGCTTTGGCTCAGGATGGAAGAATTGGGGATTCCTATGCATCTCAGAGCTGCTGTTCATAGGATGTATGAAGAGGTGAAAGTCAAAATCAGAATCTCAAATGGCATTTCAAAATGTTTTAAGAGCGATATCGGGGTCAAACAAGGTTGCCCTTTATCTCCTACTTTGTTTGGTTTATATATCGATAAACTTGAAGAGTGGTTAAACATGCAAAAAAGTAAGGGTATTCAGTTAGGTGAATTTGTTATAAAGCTACTCCTATATGCGGACGATCTCATTTTGATTGCCAAATCTGCTTGTGGATTGCAAGAACACTTATCTTCTCTTGAGAGCTTTTGCAGAACGGTGGAGATCCAGGTCAATATCAGCAAGACTAAAGTTATGGTTTTCTCTAATAATAAAAAACAGCATCAACATGAGTTTTACTTCGGTGGAAGTGTTCTTGAAGAAGTTGCGAGTATAAATACCTCGGCATTGATTTCAACAAAAAAACTAAGTTGGTCTGGCTGCAGGAATAAAAGAACATTAGGTGGATGGAAGGCTTTTTATGCTCTTCAGAACAGGTGCCGTGAAGCGGAACTTTGGGATTGAAAAACTATTCAAATCTTGTTTGGTCTTCTTGTGCTGCCGGTTGTTCTTTATGGGTGTGAATTATGGGCCAGCAACACTTCAATAGCACAATGGAAACAAATTGAGGGAATCCAAAAGCGTTTGATCACCAGCAAATTTAAAATCAAAAGCACCATCCCATATGATATCATGCTAAGTGAAATTGGGGCTGCCCCTATCAAGGTACTTGCTATGGTTCGCCTCATAAGCTATCTAAAAAGAATCGAAAAAATGGAAGAAGATAGATGGCCTAAAGTTGTCTTTAATGATACATTGTGTAAACAAAAAAGGACATGAATGCAACAAAACATCAAGTGGATGAGTAAATGGAATATCCAATTCTATATGTGCCCCACAAATAACAAAAAAATAAAGGTCTTTGTTATGGAGAAATTTTACAAGAGAAATTGGGGGAATGGGATAGGTAGGAAGAAAATATATTATATCAACGAGTTCAACCCCATGTGTGATCAACTTCAAAAAGCATACATAGGAGCCAACATTTCTTGGAGAGCTAAAATTCTTATTGCTCAGCTAAGAACCAACTCTCACCAACTTCGTTGTGAGACCGGGCATTGGAAGAGGCCAAAGGAGGCTTGGGAAGAGAGAATTTGCAAGTTTTGCAAATTTGGGAAAGTGGAAACCGAACAGCACTTTATTTTAGAATGTGAGGCCTACAAGGACAATAGGGATAAATTTGCAAATACTATATTTGATAGCTCTTGGCATAACCTATTCAGTGAAGAGTACATTGAGAAGCTAGGTGGACTCATCATCAACTTGCACAAGAAACGCACGGAGTTACTGAAGTCTGCTTAAGTTGTCTTGCTGTCCCATAGGCTATTTTTAGCCTCATGGACGTTAAAATTTTATCTATCTATCTATCATTGATCTATTACTAGGTTAAACTTATAGTTTGATGGGGGCTTAGGGGCGTAGCCACACTGACTTTCACGGCACACACCATTTTCATATTTTTCTATAAATTCTAGATAGGCGTGTCATAAACCAAACAAGCCTTGAAAAGTTGTAAGCTTTCTTTGAACCGTAACAAAAATGTCCTTAGGTATGTTAGAGGATGGCTAACCATCTCCAAGACAGACTGGGGATGTCCAGACGTCCCCTAAGCCTCTCCTAATGTACCCTGCAATTTTTTTTAATATCCCAGGGTCATTTCCTAAATTTTGACAAAAAAAAGGGACAGGGTGGGGGATGTTTCCTACCCATCCCTGCATCCCCAAAATGTCCCCTATAGGGGATGAGATCATTTTGGGCAAGGTACATGTCCCCACGGAGCACTACAGAAAACATATAAATATTCTGGCAATCGCCAGATCCAGATTCTCAATAGTCCCAAGGACTGGATTTCCTCTTCTCTTCCTAAACACTTGATCATAATGGAAGACTTCAACAGCATCTGCCAACCAGAAGAAACAAAAGGCAGCATAAGATACATCATATAACATTGGAAAAGCTGAGGCTCTCAACTATTTTGAGACATGCATCCCTCAAGAAGCTGATTTTTTCTCAGGATCAGTATACTCAGTGCACTCACTGAAAAAGTACTTTGTATATTCCTGACTCCTAAAAAAACTAGATTACATTTGCAAACTCAAAACTGGAACAGGCAAATCTATCATTTAGAGGCTATGGTCAATGACACAAACTATCTGATCATTTGCATATCTTTCTCAGTATTACAATTATTCTATCTTAAAGAAGCCATGTCTTTTATTTGAGCGCACATAGCTATCACACAAGGATTTCTACCCCAATATAATCAAGTGGTCACAATCATCTCCTGACATACAAGAATCTGATATATACGACTTTCCCACTACCTAAATCAGCCGAAGTTTGTAAACTTAATGATTATTGGAATTGCACTTCGTAATATTATTTACAAAATCATTTCCAAAGTCATTGCCTCGTGGATTAAAGAGATCTTGCCAATTATTATATTTTATTCTCAGTCTACTCTTGTCCCAGGACATCAAGTTTCAGATTATATTAGAGCAATTCAAGAGTTCATCCATTCATTACACACCCAATGAAATATCAGACAGCATATTGAAATATTTCTTTATTTACTTCTCCTCAAGCAGTCTTCAAATGAATTGAAAGCAAATGAAGTAGAGGCTTGATAATTTACTTATTGGCCAGCAATCCAAAGCTGCTTAACATTGGCAAGCTATTTGCTCGAGAAACTCTCAGAAAGCAATTCTACAACCTACCATCATTCAATTTCTACATGCTCTAAGTTACAAAACAGTCAAACACACATTTCATCAACAAATTTTAACAGTTATCATCTATTCCCAGCTCCCAATTTCTACAATTTGCAGTGGTTTGCTAAAAACTTATCTTTTGTTTCCCACCTGCCTTATTCTGTAAATCACATTTTTGCTGATGCAATGAATCTCAAGAGAAAGTAGCTGGGATGAGTAAAGAATCTGAAGGCACTCTACTGTGTCAGATAGGGTTTTTGCAGCCCTGGTCAGCCCTAGCGCACTCTACATTTTCACCTTTGCACTGCCATTGTCTGATTAAATGACCTTTGATCTTCCTAGTGATAAACTGCCACTGAAGACTTCTACTGTTTTTGGTGCAGTTAAATGTGCTTGCTCTGCAAATGTGATTTGCTCCATTGATATGCTGACCAACAATCCTTTGGTTGGCAGATTTATATGGATTTGGTTGAGTCCTGCCACCTTGTAAAAATAGATCTTGATTTGTGGGACTAAATCTATGTGTACGAACTATTGTTGTGTGGATGCATTAAATGTACCCAAGTATCTGTACACACATGTATGTGTATGCACAGACAAACATTTAGATACCTTTTTGTTCTTACTTGCCTAAGAACATCAATTTTTTTCCTGGAGGAAAGAAATTAATAAAATTGATAAGTAGGAGATATTTTCCACAGCAAGTCAAATTGTGATATTGCTATCAGGATTCAACTGTGTCATTTTTTTTTGAGTCAAACTCATTGACCCATGTTTCATGAGTAGTGGTTCACAAGAACCCATCTCTCATGAGAATGAATGGAACACTTAGGCACTCATTGAATCTAGGTGATGCTCACAGAAGTGAAGCACTCATTGAATCTAGATGATGCTCACAGAGGTGAAGCACCGGGACTTCACTTCTGTGAGCATCACCTAGATTCAATGAGTGCTTAAGTGTTCCATTCATTCTCATGAGAGATGGGTTCTTGTGAACCACTACTCATGAAACATGGGTCAATGAGTTTAACTAAAAAAAAATGACACAGTTGAATCCTGATAGCAATATCACAAGTAATAAAATATTAATTGTTAATATTATAATTTGTCTGTGGCCATAAGTCCATTTTTGCAGTAAGGGGAAATTATATTTTTTCCAACAAATCTATATTGTGCTCTGCTATTGAGAATACCAGCTCAGACATTTGGTGATAAATTGCAGGAAGAAGAACAGCATGTTTCACAAGCATATAGCATCTCAGTTAGTGCTACTGACAAAAGCAGGGAGTTGACAACAGCTTCATACAGTGATATTGCTTTAAGTGACACTTCTAAGGCATTTGAGCCTTCCATTAAAGATGATGTTTTGGTTCATATAAAAAAGGTGGTTTCGTGATGACTTTTTGGTTGCTTGTATATGATCTCTAGTTATCTCGTCAAATAATTAATTGAATTTATGTGTAGGTTGTCTTTATTTGTGACAGGATGCGTTCCCCTGTACATCTTTGGAGCTTTTCAATAGAATATTGAATGATGATTCTCAATTTAACAATTGATATCATACTGAGTGCAAGGATACATACATTAAGGTAAGACATTCAATAGATTTTCAGCAGAGAGTATAAATCGGATTGGAAACAGAACAGCACCATATTTGCATTGAATAATTGTACATTGGCTTGGCCAATACTATGAAAAGGTACTTACATGAGGGTGAAGGCACATTTCCCTCACATACCTGGAAAAGGTGTTAACTGTGATGACCTGTTGTTGAAATAAGATTTAATAAAAAATAACATTGATAACATTCAATGTTACTAGTAAATAATAAAATAATATTATTAATGAATAATAATATTAAATAATCAAGAATAGTAAACATTATTCATTGTTAATCAAATGATAACAATATGTTGTTATTATTATTATAAGTATAAACACATTCTAAATAATGTTAATATAATTCTAAGATGACCAAAAATGGACAGACTGCTATCTGAATAAGCCAGTAACATATGTGATCTATTAACAATGAAATATAAACATCGAACATCGCCATAGCCGAAATACCAATTGAGGGCAGAGTACGTAATCATGCCATGAGAGTTATTGCAAACTATAATTGGGTGGTCAAACAAATTTAAAGTATGAACAAAGACAAGCATAATCGCAGTGATCAATTTATAAGAATTAAACAATAATTATGCTGAATCTGGAACATCGATAAGGCTTAACAAATTACTTATAATTATTAAATCGATGACTAAAGCAAACACAATTAATTAAGAAAGTTAACCAACCACAGAACGTTATATATCCTCTAATCAATAATAAGAGAGAATTATGTTGTTAACTGTTTGAGTTATGGAAAGAATAAGCAGAGACATGTCTCTTCAACCAAAGGATGCATCTACTTGGTTGTAAGCCTAGTTACCGATTCGCAGCATCCTGGCCTGGATTCGGAAGCGGATGCGTTCTGATGCGGATGCGGATTCTGGTGCCCTGTGGATGTGCGCAGAAAGCGCATCCTGGGCACCCGGATGCTCTGTGGGTGCGTAACAGAGCATTCACAGAGCATCCAGGTGCCCAGGATGCGCTTCCTGCATGCATCCACAGGGCACCTGTGAGCTTCCACAAGCATCCACAGGCCCAGCATCAAAACTGACACTTGTTTTTGATAAAAAAAACACTTTAAGCACATTAAAACATGTGCTTAATAACATTTTTAATCTTTTTTTTGCTCCTAAACAAAAAACATGTGCTTAATAACCATTAATCTTTTTTTTAATATTCTGATTCGGATTCCAGTGAGATATTACATGGAGCTCATTTCCTTTATACTTAGATATCAAGTGAACTTATCAGTTTTATATATTTTTGTCTTTGTATTACAATGTAAATATGGACTTGTCTAATGGTAGTAGCATCTTTGTGATAACTGTAACTTTGTGATCGTTCAGATACAACATTCTCAGATTTTGATGTACTCAGCTTTTATATATATATATATATATATATATATATATATATATATATATATATACACACACACACACACACACACACACACGCATCCAAACACATCCGCATCCACACCCGAACCGGTAACTTAGGTAGTAAGCTATATAATGAGAATTCGTTTCATTTTCAAAAGGGGGAGATATAAGGAAAATTATTATTTATATTTGGTATTCAGAAAGAATCACAGATCAACAGTGCTCATTAAAAGAGAATTCATATTATATTAATGGCTGGCAAGTATCGTATGACAGCATAGTGATATGCTGTAACTTATCTATAAATCAATGCTGAATTGCAGAATATTATATCTGCATTCTATTAGGATCAGAGATCCTTATTTATTCTAATATATTGGTGTGAATATATGTTATACATATATTTAATAATCGTAATACCAGAATTATATATCAGTTATATATATATAGTAAGACCATAAATGTGTAAACATCTTTATTAATAATATATATAATTATTAATAATAATAAAATGAGAATATATATAAAGAACTTATTACTATTTGACTTATAGAAGAGAAGCTGTAATGTTACCAAGGAGGGGCTTGTCTAAATCCAAGCAATGGATATCTGTCCCAAGATAGGGTAGGGGTCAGCGTTCTGGAAGCCTTGAGGGTAAGACCCAAGATGGGATATGGACTTGGACCTGTAAACTTTGGGGGAATCCATTGCAGTCGGTATCTAGGCAACTTAGTTAACACCTACTCCTTCCGTCTTTGAGCAGGAATAGTAATAAGGTTGAATATGAGTGTTAACGAATATACAGATAACTTAATCTGATTAAATAAATAAATAGTTCTTTTAACTTCAAATGTCTTATATCCCTTAGCTTGGGACATAAATATCAAATTTGCATTAATTTGGTAATAACTGAGACTAAACCCAATTAGGGGGCATTACATTGACCCTTGTACAAATGAGGTAGAACGTCATGATGCTGTGAGGGATCAAGAAAGGGCCTGATAAGAAAGTATAGAACGTTAGCTCCTCTCGTGCTTCATTGACAAGGACAATTGCTGCAACTCATTCTCAGAATTGAGAAACAACAAAGGCAGATGTGTCTTCTACAGATGTAGCAGCACAACTTTCTCACAAGAGACCACACGTTAGCATCTTGAACCCCATTGAAAGACTTTTTGATGTGCAAGGCCAAGAAGCAGTTTATGCAACAGCTGCACACTTCTTTTACGCAAATGGAATACCATTTAATGTTGCTCATTCACCTTTCTTTGCAAAGATAGTCCAAGCTATCAATATTAGACCAGCAGGGTATAAACCACCTGGGTCTGAAAAGCTCCACACTATATTAATTGATAAAGAAAAACTTTGATTAAAGCAACAAACTGCACCATTGAAAAGAGTGTGGCCTACAGAAGGTTGCAGTATATTGATGGATGGGTAGATAGATACTAGGAATCGTCTCCTGCTTAATGTGATGGTAACATGAAGCAAAGGGCCTTATTTTTTTAAGGCAAACGACTGTTCAGGGCATGAAAAAAATGCAGATTTTCTTCATAACCAGCTTATGACAGCATTGAAGAGGTGGGAGCATCATGTATGGTCCAAATTATTACTGATGTTGCCCCTGTTTGTTAAGCAACAGGTTTAATGGTGCAAAAAAAGTACAGGCATATTCTCTAGACACCATGTGTGTATTCACTAAATAATGCACTAAAAGATATAAGTCCCAGTGGATTTCAGATATCATAGAAAAGGGCAGAAAAATACAGATGTTCATATGTAACCATCACCACACACGAGACTTACCGAAAATTTGCCAAGGTGGAACTTTTCAAACCTGCTAATACACAGTTTGCATCTTATTTTATTCTCTAAGTTACCGGTTCCAGTTCAGGGACGGGTTTGGGTACGAGAACCCAACACGTGGGTTCGTGAATTTTTTTTTCATTATGGTTCGTATGGGTTCATGTGTGTGTGTGCATTGATGCAAGGGAGCATAGGGAGAGGGGCCAAAGGCACACCCAAATCACCAACCCCCTTGTAGAGACATCACACGAAAGCTATAACACAAGAAGGGAAAGAGAGAATGTAGAGACTTCATATATTATTCATCAATAACCTCATACATGTCGGGCTGTAAGGCCTTCCTGGTTACTGCCAAATACAATCAGAATTCAATTACAACAGTCCTCCAACATGCGAGGATTCAACTTTTCAAATCCTATCTCTTTTCTCTAAAAATTGCTCCCTAAAACTATAACATACTACTTTATTTATACACGAGGCAACCGAAAACAAATCAGCCTTCAAATCCATCATTGGAGAAGGAAACAACCAGATCTAGGTCCACATGCTTCCCAATGATCGATGTAACGATTAACTCTGCGACCAAAATTAAATGCACAAGTCGGCCTCAACAGAAACCCAAAATAAACCACTCGGTGAGCAAGATTACCGAGCAACAGGAAATTAACTCGATGACCCAACCAAGCCAACTCGGTAAACAAAGGAACCGAGCCCTATCGGTGGAAACAAAAATACATCACCGAGAGCCCAAAAGAAGCTACCAAGCACAACTAACCTCTAACTTGTTTTTGGTGATACAAGATTGCCAAGAACCCAAGATGCTACTACGTCAGACACTTGGGGTTGTTTTGAGATGATTCTCTAAATCATGTAGCAAGTACAACCCGAGTTGAATCCAACTCGGATTGTGTGATCCACGAACTAGCTTCGATCGGTCTGTTCTTCCACTTTACCAAATATTCCATGTACTCTTTTCCTCTTGTGCTTCTATCAACTCTTTTTTCTAAAATCTACTCAACTTCGTTTGTCTGTTTCTTAGGATAATCATTCGGTACTGTTATTTCTTCATCAGGTTCATGATACTCATACAAGTCTGCAATGTTGAATATAGGTGATATGTCCATGTCATCAAGTAACTCAATCTCATAAGTATTTCCATTGTCAAACTTCTTCAATATCTTGCAGGGACCAAATTTCTTCATCTTCAATTTTCCATACATTCCAACAGGATATCTGTCTTTCTTCAAATGAACCATTACTTCATCCCCAACTACAAAAGTCTTATGTCTTCTTGATCTATCTGCTTTGTCCTTGTATTTTTAATTACTATGTTCCAACTTAAGTTTTACTTCCTCGTGCAATGTCTTCATGAACTCCGCAAATTCTTCTCCTTCAGCACTTCTCTTTTCTTCACCAATAATGTTCTTCAAATCTGATATACCTCTCGGTTGTGTGTCATTAACAATCTCAAAAGGTGTTTTTCCAGTACTCCTACTCACTGAATTATTGTATGCAAACTCTGCTTGTGCCAACATAGAATCCCAATTACTCAGTTTATCTCCAACTAAGCATCTCAACAAATTACCTAAACTTCTATTTACAACCTCTGTTTGTCCATCAGTCTGTGGGTGAAATGTAGAACTATACCTCAACTCGGTACCCAACCTTTTCCATAGTCTTCCAAGAGTATCCAACAAACTTACTGTCTCGGTCAGAGATGATACTCCTTGGTAATCCATGCAATCTGACAATTTCCTTAAAGAAAAGATCTGCAATATGCACTGCATTTTATGTTTTTCTACAGGGTATGAAATGTGCCATTTTAGAAAATCTATCCACAACAACAAATATAGAATCATTACCTCTAGCTGTCGTCGGTAAGCCAAGAACAAAATTCATACTGATATCAATCCAAGGTTTCTCAGGAACAAAGATCGATGTATACAATCCAGTATTCTGACTTACTCCCTTTGCAACTTGACAAACTCCACGACTTTTCACAAATTTCTAAACATCTTTATACAACTATGGCCAAAAGTACTTCTCCTTAAGCAAATTCAATGTTTTGTCAATGCCAAAATGTTCAGCCAAACCACTACTATGTTTCTCCTTTATCAAATTAGTTCTCATTGATCCTCTCGGTATACACAACTGAATACCTTTAAACGACATACCTGCTTGAATGAAATAGTCTTCCCATTTAGTACTCAATTGATCTTGAATAGGTGCTCTGCACTTTTTCCACGGCTCAGAAAAACCAAGGTCAGTTTTATACAAATCTTTCATGTCATCAAAACCAAGAACTTCAATTCTCATTTCAGTTATCAAAGATCTTCTTCTACTTAATGCATCAACAACTCAGTTAGTGACTCCACTCTTATGTTTTATCACAAATGTATAACTCTACAAATATTCAACCCATTTCATATGTCTCTGATTCAACTTATTTTGACTACACAAATACTATAAAGCCTTATGATCAATATACAACACAAATTCACTTGATATGAAATAATGTCTCCATTTATTTAGGGCTTGAACAATAGCATAGAATTCTTGATCATACACAAAATATTTTTTTTTTGCATCATTCAATTTCTCACTAAAGAAAGCAACAGGTTTACCTTCTTGACTCAAAACAGCTCCTATTGCACTACAACTTGCATAACATTCAACTTGAAATACCTTATTGAAATCAAGTAAAGCTAACACAAGCAATTCAGCAACCTTTTGCTTCAAAGTCTAAAAACTTTTATCAGTTCCATGTGTCCACTTGAATTCTCTTTTATCTCCTCTCATAATCTTAGTCGCATTACAAATTGAACTGAAATTTTTTATGAACTTTCAGTAAAAACTTGCTAAACCATGAAATCATCTTACCTCACTAGCATTTTCAGGTGTAGGCCAATTCAAAATAGCTTCAACCTTCTCACAATCCATTTTCAAACTATCAGCTGAAATCACCAATCCCAAATATACAATCTCCTCTTTCATGAAGGAACACTTTTTCAAATTAATCAATACTTTTTCTTCTTTCAATCTCTGCAATACATGTTTAATGTGCAACAAATGTTCTTCTCTGGTCTTACTAAATATTAGAATATCATCTAGGTATACAATCACAAATTTTCCCAAGAATTTCATCAAAACCTCATTCATCAATCTCATAAAAATACTCGATGCATTAGTTAAGCCAAAAGACATAACCAACCACTCATACAAACCTTATCTTGTCTTGAAAGCAATCTTCCATTCATCACTTTCTCTAATTCTAATCTGATGATATCCACTTTTCAAATCAATTTTGGTAAAATACTTTGCTCCACTCAAGCTATCCATTACGTCATCCATTCTCGGTATAGGAAACCTATATTTCACTGTTATCTTGTTGATTGCTCTGAAATCAGTACACATTCACCATTGTCCATTCTGCTTAGGTGCCAATACAATTGGTACTACACATGGACTCAAACTTTCTCGAATCAAACCTTTCTGCAACAATTCTTGGATTTGTTGGTTAAGTTCTTGATTCTCGATATGTGTTAACCGATGTGGTGCTTTATTTGGTAAACTAGCTCCAGGAATCAGATTCATACAATGATCAATGCTTCTCTTCGATGGTAAACCATCAAGTACATTATTAGAAATGATCTCTCTGTACTCGATGAATATCTTATCAATCTCTTCAGGGATACTATCCACTGTTTTCTCACTTGGTTTGTTAGGAATCACAGCAAAACATACATCAATCTTCTTTAAATCCTTAACAAACTTTCTTCTTTCCATCAAACAAACTTTCACAGATGTACAAACATTACCAACAAATTCCTCAATCAAAGGCAACAAGATTTGTCTTCTCCCATCAGCCCAAATAGTATATTTATGCAATCTTCCATCATATATAGCATGTCTATCATATTGCAAAAGGTCTACCCAACAAAATATGACAACAGTCCATAGGCATGATATCACATAACACTTTATCATAGTACTTGCCAATTTTTAAATTCACATAACATTGTTCACTTACCAATAGTGTATGCTCATCCTTGATCCATGAAATTTGATAAGGCTTTGGGTGTTTCAACCTTTCCAATTGCAAATTTGCAACCATTTCCTCAGATGCCAATTTCTCCGAGCTTCCACTGTCAATGGTTACCTTCCACACTTTGTCATCAACTCTGCATTTGGTCTTTAACAAACTTTTCCTTACCGGATCTTACTTATTACTTTCACTCCATAGTGCTCTTCTGACCATCAAGTTCTTTTTCTTTTCTGGTTCATTCGGTGAGTCTTCTTGCACCAAAGCATTTCTACTATTACCGACCTTCTTGCTTGCATGTGTACACTCAAATGACCTATGTCCTTCTCCACAATTGTAACAAGTTCCTCGGAATCCACCTCTGCTATAACCACCTTGGTAGTTACTGCCTCTTCCTCTAGAAGAACTTTCACCTTTCCACTCGGTTTTGCCTTTATCCTGATTTGTTTTGTCTTGATTAGATCTATTGTTTTCACCATAAGATCTACCTCTTCCTCTAGGGAATCTACCACCTCTTCCTCTTTGTCTTTGCTCATGTCTTTTGTTCAATTTCTCCTCAGCTTTCAATGCAAATTGATAAGCTTCTTCAATACTTTCCAACTTGACCAAACTAATTTCCTCTTGAATAGAAATTCTTAATCCATTCAGGTATCTAGCAATTCTTTCCACCTCATCCTCAATATGTCTAAATCTGATGTCTAATCTATAGAATTCCTCAGTATAGTCTTTTACCGAGCTATCTTTCTACCTCAAACTTTGCATTCTCCTTGTTAGTTTTTCTGTCATTGATGTTTGCATGGCAAGGTTATGGTTCTGCATATCTTGTGTTATACAAATTAATGAGTTAGCATCTGCTGTTCTGTGCAACGTGTTTGTTTTGTTTTTCACGAGTGTGATATGGTATCGAATTTCCAGTAAGAACAAATCCCGTAAAAGACAAGGATGTGTCTGATTTCAGAGATTGACTTCTTCATCTTACACCTGGCTGTGTGTGCGCAAGTCCTTGGTGATTGTCGGAAAGGAGAAGGACAAATTGAAAGGTATGTTTTTTGATTGTCTGATGCAGCGTGTGGTTACAGCAGGGCATTCAATGCCTGTAATATGACAAATAAATGAACCAGTTGTAAAAGACGTGTGTATTCAGTGCATCATCATAAACTGGTGAATATGCGTTAAAATGTTCAGAATATCGAATGCTGGATAGTCATGACTGTCAAAGGTTGAGGCGTCAGAACTGTAAGAAACGATTTGTCACTATCGGTGAGTCTCCTTAGAAACAATTGCTGCTATATGTCTGGCGTCAAAGAAAAACGGCTCTCAATGTATCTTACACCTGTTTAAGGGTTACCAGATTGAGCCTGTAGAACGGTGCTTGCGTGAAGACAAAATGCTTTTGCAGTTACCCTGAAATATCGGGTTCGAGAAAGTAATATATGTTCTTCGAATGTTTTGATTGCTGTGTTATAAAGAACAGGAGACGTTTTTTTTATCAAATGAATCAGCCGTTCTCATGATTATGGATTCTCTGACCATCGTAAAATGGAGTAGCTGAGAACTGTAATTGCTGTCAACGTTTTGATAGCAACGTTTTTTTTTTTAAAAATAGTGTGAGTGTGTATGCCGTGTGTAAAAAACGGCTCCTGAAAATGAAGGACTTTTTTTTCCTCTTTGGATAACAAAAGTTAACGTTAAAAAAACCATTAGTGCAGTCGAAGTAAGGGTGTGGTATCGTATATGCAAAAAGGTAGTATAGTCATGTGTGCAGATGAAAAATTGATGGAAAAGGCTGAAAAACAAAAGGAGAGCAAAAGATATATGTGAATGGAGATGCAGAGTTACGGCTGTTAAAAAGGAGTGGAATGCGGTTTCAAAAAGGTGACTGCTAGTGTGTTTGATACTGTTCGAGTACAAAACGGAGTTGCAGGAGTTTAGACTGCAAGCATTTTTGAAAGCACTGCAGATACGCATCTACTGTAATGCATTAGTAAAGCGAGTGAAATTAAAGGAGAAAGACCGAAGGTTGCAGCAATGAAATACACACTGGTTATTTATCTTTCAGTATACAGCACAAGTGGTTATACAGTGAAGCATTAACAGGGCTAAGTTTCATTAAGTTCACTGAATAACGTTGCAGAGTGTTTAAAGCATCAGTACCAGTTGTTTTGGCTTTGGTAGATTCAGCTTGTGGTGTGAAAGTGCAGTGAGTTCAAAACCGGGAAGTGCTTCAATGAGTGTGACTCCATTTCAAAACATTGGTTATAATAGTTTAAGCTTGTAAAATTCAGAGACCATCAAATTTCAAATTGACACAGTCACAGGATTGTTAGTCAGTATAAGGGGAGTTTATTTCAGACAGCAGGGTCTTCATATTTCTGTGGAGACATAGTAATCTCTTTTGAGTTGAAATTCTGATATTCTATTAAAAAAAGGTTGTAGCCTTGTTATAAACTGGTTGGAGCCAGTTCTGGTTGGTATAAGGAGAGTTGGAGCTCTCAGATTGTAACTGGGTTGTTGCCCTTTGGATAGTGATGTCGTGGTTTTTCCCGCTTTGGGTTTCCACGAGATAATTTGCTTGTGTTGTCTCTTTGCTTAGTGTTCTCTGTTTGTTTTGAACTTTAAAAGTTTATAGTTATACTGATTCACCCCCTCCCCCTCTCAGTATAATTTGGTTTTCACTTCTAACTAGGTTAATTTGATAATCACAGGGTAAAAAGTTGTCTTTCAAACTTATTCACCATCTTATTCCATACCTTGATTTTGTCTTTACCTTTCCTTTTTTTGTCCAATTGTAGATGCTCCCACCATAAGGACGCATGACTTTTCAATTTTGTACTTGCAATTTTCACCTTCTTCTCCTCAGGAACATTTTCATATTCAAAATACTTTTTCATCTCAGTTATCCAATCCATCAGCTCATCCAAATCTAGCCTACCACTGTATTCAAGAGGATTGAAATGTGGTGTAGACTTTAAGTTTGTCAATGCCTTCAATAGTCTTTCTTCACCTTGATCCATCACAGGTGCGGGCTCTGCTTCACCTTGTTCATCTTCGGCTTCTTCATCACTAACATCCTCAAGATGTCTTCCTCGACATTGGGCTGTCTCAACAGATTCTAACCTAGCAACAATTTGTCTTAGCATGTCAACTAAGCCTGGATCTGCATCTCGCCTCCCACGAACCATCCTAAAACCCTCTGCAATTGCAGGTCAGATCACAGTCTGCCACCCCACAACAAATATCAACTAGGGCTTACAAGAAGGAACCCTCGATCAAAGACCTAAATTCGCAAATCTAGATCAAGATCCAACCTCGCTCTGATACCACCTGATGCAAGGGAGCATGGTGAGAGGGGCCAAAGGAACACCCAAATCACCAACCCCCTTGCAGAGACATCACACGGAAGCTATAACACAAGCAAGGAGAGAGCGAATGCAGAGACTTCATCTATTATTCATCAATAACCTCATACATGTCGGGTTGTAAGGCCTTCCTAGTTACGGCCAAATACAATCAGAATTCAATTACAACAGTCCTCCAACATGCGAGGATTCAACTTTTCGGATCCTATCTCCTTTCTCTAAAAACTGCTCCCTAAAACTATAACATACTACTTTATTTATACACGAGGCAACCGAAAACAAGTTGGCCTTCAAATCCATCATTGGAGAAGGAAACGACCAGATCTAGGTCCACATGCTTCCCAATTATCGATGTAACCATTAATTCTACGACCAAAATTAAATGCACAAGTCGGCCTCAACAGAAATCCAAAATAAACCACTCGGTGAGCAAGATTACCCAGTAACTTAGTTTATTCTTCTTGACTACCATTGTGAAGTCAAAGGAGCTTTGTGTTCCACCATGGTTAATGATGCATGGACAGCTTGGAGACAATCTACATTAGATATTGTAGTTGAGGTGAGAGATTTGGTACTTGATGGAACAATTTGAGCACACCCCTTCATTGTGTGGCATATGCCTTAAATCCTAAATGGCATAATGCACAAGAGACCAATAAGAGGGCTCCATATGAGGATAGTGTAATGTCCCCTATTAGGACATTACTTGATTTACGCTAAAATTCCCAACTAGGGTTTGGATTGCATTTGGTAATGGCAATTTACTCAGTCCTGTAATGTTCCCTAATAGGAAGCTGCATATTTCCAATGGTTAACATAAAGCACTGTGCATTTGTAACGTCCCCACTTCCTAGGTTGATTTTAGACTGAATTCTATACTTGGTTGTCTGATCCACTACCTCTGTTTTCCTTGTAATTATCCTCTTATATGAAGGGGTATCAAATCAAAGAATGAATCCACTAAAGATAATTCTCTTCCTCTGATTTGAAACTATAAATGATTTGCTGATAAGTGAAATCAGACAGCAATAATGGTATATATCAAACAGGTACTCTTGTATATCCTCTTAGTTCAATCTGTAGTATGTCCAATTGCAGAGGCCTTAGGAGTTTGCTGCCAACCTTATCTGAATCAGCCAAGGCTTTGTAAGAATTATATACTGTAGTTTATACATGCATATGTTTGATGAACGTTTGATGCACTGAGTGTATAAAATGTCTTTGCTGACTAGATTATCTACTTGTTATTGATTTGACTTTGAGTCTATTTTCTGTAAGCACCGATGGTGTATGTTCTTGTTGATTGATTATGATGCTGGGTGTGTAAAAACTGTAAACTGTATATTCAAAATGCTGAATGTGTTTTGCTAACTTTATATTCAAATTCTGACCGTGTATCTAGTTATCGTTCGTTGGCTTGAAAGTACCTTTTATGTTCAATGCCTCTTCTACAACTCGTCCATTTGGTATGGCTGTAGCAATATATGAGAAGCTGTGTTTCTTTCAGCCAGTGATTCCCCCAGCAAAACGCGGCAACCCACGTTGAAGACTAGCTCCCGTCAACAATTGATGGCAATGATATTCTTTGTAAGATGATGTTCTTCCTTTCTTTGCATATAGCTACCCTCTCGGTGGTAATGAACTGTTGACTGGTCTGTATACCACTTTGCTGACTGTCTCTTAATACCCATGTAGGAGACGAGAGTAGTGACTCTCCATACGGGTGCAACTTATTTTAGTCACTATTCTTAAGATAGTCTTTATATAATTAGCTTGATGTATATATAATATATTTTTATTAATATATATTTTAATTTTATATTATAAGATTTCAGTTTTAATGTTTCGTATATATTTTTATTGATATATAGTATTATACGTATTATAATATATTTTAGATTGATATTAAGATCATATTTATTATATATTAAATATTTCAGATTTATAACATTGAAGTATATATTATATTACATTATAATAATGATAGTTTTTGATATATTATTATTTAATGTATTATATTAATATGTATTATATCTATTATTTATTAACTATTTATTTGCTGAATTGTTGTTTTATTTATTATATATTATTTATTTATTTAAAGATTATTTATTATTATATCCTATTTCAAAACGGGGACATCATAGATAGAGAGGTAATGAAGGGATTTTGGGCTGCAATAAGAAAGATTTACAATCGAGGTGAGGAGGCTTCAGTTATGAGGAGTCAATGGAATAAGTTCTCACGTTGGCATGGTGATTTTTGCTTTAGTGGAAGCTTTATTTGATATGCGAACTAAAAAGGACCCTATAGAGTGGTGGTGAAACCATAGAGGTGAAACTCCTGAGTTGCAATCATTTGCAATAAGATTGCTCTAACAAGTAGCTATCTCTTCAACTTGTGAGAGGAATTGGAGTACTTATGGTTTTATTCATTTATTGGAGAGGAACCAGTTAGGGTCAAAGAATGTAGAGTACTTGGTGTACATCCATAGCTCACTTTGTCTTCTCTCTCGTATTGATCCTGGATACATGGAGAGTCCTTTAGAAAAATGGGACCAAATTGCACCTAATGGAGAAGCTGCAACCATGGTGGATGAAGTGGATGAACCAAATGACCTTAATTAATTACCCCCAGTTCTACTCCCATCAGAGGAACCTAAGTTGGAGTGTGATGATAATCTAGAGTGCATCATAGCTGAAGACCTTGAGATGGATGATCAAAACATTCTAGAGTAGATGACAGATTTTTTATTTTGTTTTTTGTTTGCATATCAGCATCAAACTATCAATGTTTTTGAATTTCAATATGCAATGATAATCTAATATATGTAAGATATGTAATGTGAGTTTTGAACTCTTTGACTCTATATGACACGATGACATTAGTGATTTGAAATTCAGATTTGATATTTTGACAGATTTGATGCAATGCTTTGTCCATTTAAACTTCAAAGTTCTTAGTTAATGTTCAAACTCAAACTTTTCCATTCTTCTTGTTTTCAAAGTTCTAAGTTATGATATTTTTTCAAAATTTATTAAATTATATTTAAAAAAAAAAAACTTGGTGTCTCCAAGTATCCCCCGTCTCCTATTTTTTTAATTAGCCATACCAATACCGGTACCAATCTCCAAGTATCAAAGTCTCCCCATCTCCTAGTGACCTTGATTTTTTTATGACTTACTGTTTGACTAAAATAAAAATTATCAATGACTTGGCTCCACCTATGAGAGTGCTTGTTGCATAGATCTCTTTGAGTAGTTCACTTTAAAAAAACGAGCCCAATTGACCCATTGGATCAAAAATCATGGACCTTGAAAGTTTGTGTAGGAAATATAAAGAGTTGTTGGGTGCATAAAAGAGCTGCAAATAGGAGTTACACCTATTGACGAACCTATGATGCATATTATGAGTCATGACACATCATAAGGCATCTTTAATTAGGAGATAATTTACACGCCACTTTTGGAAGGTTTTAGCTCATGGGTTTCTAATTATTGTTTTGTGATTTTAGTTTTATGTCCTATATATTAAGTGCCTGAAATGGATGTGATGTGTAGAGTCTTTAGATATTCTTAAAAATATTTCTATGAATCTCCAGTTGATGGTACTGCTATGAAGGCTTGCTCTGCAAGTGTATTGTAATAGTGATTTACTGAATAATACATCGAGTTGCTTAGAAGTATGGGGTTTTTCTCATGAAAGGGTTTTCCCCATTACACTTGTTTTATGGTATTTATTGTTTATTTTCTATTTCTGTTTTCTGTTTTTTGGAATTGTTAAAAGATTGAAAACAACTCTCCTCAGAATATTAGTGTAAGAAGTGTTTCCACATACCTTGCTTCTTTTCATATGAATCTTCTTGGTCATATTTGTTGACTTGAATGTTAGTTTTGACCACTTTAATATGCCAATGTTCATGTTTAGTATTAATGCCTCGCCATTTATGATGACTATAACTTAGTTGCTTTTCTAACCCATCACTGACAACCACTATAAAGGGCTATGGTGAAATTCTCAAACATAATTAGAGAATGGCATGCAATGATTATCTGAAATTCTCAAACATTATTAAAGAATGACATGCAATGATTATCTCAATATTATTTCAATGAAATTTCTCCCTTTATTCCAGACATCTCTTAACTTACGATCTTGTGCATGTTCGGGAAAGGTGACATTTACATCTAGTTGACTGCAGGCTAAACCCATATATATTTGGTGCTAACAGAATGAAATGAAATTGGTTTATAGTATTTGGTTTTTGGTAGAGAAAGTCATCAGCTCAGTCCCTCTAGAACTCGATTACCATACACATAGAAGACTGCCTAAATCACAATGATGCAGGTGTTAAAGATGCCTAAATCATAGGTAGCTGGGGTTTCAATCAGATTTTTCATCATGTTTTTTAATATACATTGAATCCCAAATTTTTCTCCATGAATAACAAAAACTAAACATCCCAGGATACATAGTAAAAAGAACACCAATTGGTGGTTTCTGCTCCAATGTAACCAAACCCAGTAACCACACAAACAATAATGTCATTTCCCGTTAATGTATAGATTAATCTATCATTTGTTTGATCGTTTTACACAGAGTCAATCCTATATTGTGGCACGATAATCATCCTACATTGTGGCAAGATAATCATCTCCCCAGCAAAGGCTCAATGGTCAATTTAACATGTAGAAGGAATAGAAGGTAGGTGAGCTGAGTTTTTCATAGGCAATTTGGTGCTAGCAAGGGTCTAATTTTCATAGTAACCCCAAACAACATTCCTACCCAGGTCACAGCATCTACAGGAAGGTGTGTTAACAATCTTTGCTTGATTTTAAATGTAATAACAGCAATATAAAACAACTAGAAGGAGAGGATTAACCTGGAGTAATGGTATCCAATATCCTGGCAAGTTAATATGCCTTTGTCTTGTCACCCTTCACACTTTTCTTTCTCCCATCTTCCATCCAAAACGTCTCTCTTGCAGTCATTCACTTCCAGGCCCTTTCTCCCTCTCTTTCCACACAATTTTTGCATTCTCTGCCTTTCTATCTGTTGTACCTTTGAAACAGCACATGTATTTCCGTAGGAGTGAGGGTTTTTATGGCAACATAGGCATCCATTTTTCTATGTGAATTGTAAAATTCTGCTGTTCGTGGACAAGGATGCCATGCCCTGTAACCATCCCTACCATGTATGTAAGTGTGTGTGTACATGTATGCATATACAGAACCACACACACACACATGCACACGTGTGTGTACATATATGTGTGTGAATGTGTGTGCACGCCAAAATAAGCCATACTGAACCTGGGAAAAAAATTGGTGTGAACAGCTGAATCCAAAACCAAACAGGAAACTTAGCCAAATCAATTAGCATGTGTTGTCATTCCAATTATAAAGAAATCTTTTCAATCTTCCTTTCTTGCAGAGGTTGAAGCTTATTCTGACGACTCAAGCCAGCTCCTTCATCCGCCCATTCTGAAGATTTGATGAATGTTAAACAATTTCACGTTATCAATTTAACATGTTTTGAATTTTATAACCTGACAGTAATTTGACGTTTGCCAAATGAAGTGCATTCTTTTAGGCTGTTGAAGTTTTGCAAGTTTTCTTTGTACTCTATGTCAGTATACAAATGGACTCTTGTCAGTGATATACACATTCTCAAACTGCAAATTGTGACAATTATTTTGGCTTTCCAACTGCTCAGTTTATATTAACTTATTTCCTTCAGGCACCACTAATCTAAGCATGCATAGAGACAGACTCGTTAGCTCATCAGGAATACCTGGATCATATAGAACTTCCCTTTTCCAGAATTCTTATGTTTTTCTCTACAGTATTCATTCATTTATATATTAAATAATTGATCCATACATATCAGTTTAAGACAGTATTCATATCAGTTTAAGACAGTATTCATGCATACTGTCTTAAACTGATATGAAGCTTGGGATTGGTTTTTTTGGTCCACTTACTTATGGGACCAAATAATTAATGATTCCTACCTTGGGAATCATTTGTCTCCATACCCATTCGTATCTACTGCACAAATCAAAGGTTAAATGCCACCAAGAGCCCTATCTTTGCCCAAGAAAATTTCAAAAATGTCAAAGAAGGAAATTGGATTATTATATTTTCATCCATTTGTGCTGTTTGTAATAGCTATAGAACTTAAATATCATAGCCTCCACAAATAAGGGTCATATTTTGAAAGTAATCAAGTAGACAATTAGGTTATAAATAATTCATTGCAAGCACTTTGTTGTCAAGACTCAAACAATTAACAAACTAAAATGTTTTCAAGCAAATAGAAACAAATTTGAATTTTGTATTTGTGATGTACATTAGTGTAATACATTTTTTCTCTAAAAAGAGCAAAGGTTGGCTAAGCCTACCAACACACATCCAATCTGGTGGTTGTATTCTACACTTGCCACGTTTCTTTAGTGCAATGGCCAGCCATAGTGGAACTTTGACAGGTATCTGTGGGCGAAAAGGACCAAAATCTCCCTGCACATGGATTTTGTCAATATAAAATGCTTCTCCTATAGCTGAAACTTAAATTACTTTATCAAGGAAAATATGATAAGTGGAATATAAAAAATCCAAAGAAGAATGATATAAGCTAATTTTCAGTCATTTTCAAGTAATTAGAACCAATGGGCAAAGAAGTTACACAAATCATATTCAAAGCATCCATCCGAACGTTAGGAATAATATTTGTCATCTCATCCTCTGCAAGAAATTCAACCTGCACTCAATCACCAACAAAACCCTCATTTATTGTTTTAATAAATGTGCTTGTAAAGATTTCATATAACTATTAAAATACTTCAACATAGAAAATAAAATGGGAGATTTCAACATGAAAAGTGGAGAGCTTGCCTCTCCTGCGGAGAAGAGTGACAGTTGAGGATCAGACTGGCCTGCCATTGTTGTATCTAACAATTTTCATAGATCTCCTGTAAAATTCCAAATGAACAATTACAATTTTCAATGTATTTGGAACAGGATATAAGCATTGAAAAATGTTTCATTTGAATAGATTAAAAAACCAGTTATGGCCAACATTACATCATTTATAAAAAATAAATAAAATCAACTCACATTAAAACTAATAATTCAACAGCCATAGAAAAATAATAGAGAATTTTTTAACAGAATACTAAAGCATTCGTAAAAAATAACCATCTAACCTATAATGAGTTTGGTGGGAATCGGCTGACAAAACCGTAGTCCAGCTTCAAGTTTACGCTCAAACCCTAAAGACGCAGCCTATGCAATGAGATAAGACGAGCCGTACAACGGAGGCACAATTTATTTTACAAATTTAAATTTCAGCGATGCGCGAAAATGAGTAGTCGGCAGTTAATGACATTATCAATATCAGGGAATAGAAACATAAATCTTTAAACCCTAATTTTCGTTGCATGATTTTCAGTTTTGAGCAAACCCTAACAACAATTTGAGGACCAACGAATGCTTTGGAAATTTAGGAGAAAATACTTAAGTGCGTGTGCTCACCATTACCAGTGCAGCAGCAAAAGGCAGGAGCAGCGGCGGAACTTCTTGCATTCAACCTCTGTTAAAACACACCAGTCAAGTGTTGAGTAAGACCGCGAAAATATCTTTATTAGAATTCGTGCGCCTTCTTTTTCCCGGGCAACTTGAGTCACATGTGACCGGGCCTGGAATTCAATGGCCTTAATAACCGGCTTTTTCCATTTGGACTACAGGTTGAAAATTTATTAAATCGTATGGACTGAGAGGTTATATTTTATAAAATCATAAAAATGTGATATTTTAAATTATTAATAAATTGTAAAAATTTATTATAAACAATATAGTATTTTCATAATATAAATATATATATATATAATTTTATGATTTTATTTTTTAAATAAAAATTTATTAGATGATTTTCATTTAATATTATTAGTATATATTATATATTTTTCTATATTATTTATTATATATTCGTATTAATTTATAATTTTTTTAAATAATATATATAATTTTAGAAATTTGTTTAGTAAATTTGATATTTCTATATGTATTATTAATATATTAGTATGTAATATACATGTATATATATTGTTTATTACATATTTATATTAATTTATAAAATTGTTTGGTAAATTTTATTTTTATATATATAATAATATATTTTAAATTAGTAATTAAATTAATTTTACTATTTTATTTTAAAAAATTGGTCGATAATCTATTGCAAACTTGACAGGGTGTACATTAACAAACATGAATTCAATTTGGTCCATAAAATAGGGCACTACCCTATTAGTGTCACTCCTGCAAGCATGTCTGATCACTCCCCCATTAGTGTTTGTATTTGCCTCAAAAGTCATGAGAATCTATCCAATGGTAACCCAAAGAGACATTTATTTAAATTGAATATCTCTCTTATTAACAATCAAGATAATTTGAATGCCCTCAGTATGTCTACTATCCTCTCCAAGTTTCGATCGGCAAACTCCTCACCCATTGAGAAATGGAATCAGTTAATAGATACCTGAAGGAAGCTGTTCCAAACTATAGGAACCAAAGAAGCCAAAGATAGAAATTTTGAAGAAAGATCCCTCAACTCCAATCTCTTGAAAATTGAGGTGGAGCTCCAAAACAAAGGGAGTGATACGGATCTAGAAAGAGAGTTGATTGATACAAAAGGGAAATTGAGAACTATTCAGCAATACAAAATACAAGGCCAAAAAGTTAGAGCCAAAGCTAACTGGATCAAAGAGGATGATAGGGGATCCAAATACTTCTTCAGCATCATTAGAGCTAAACAATGCAGAGAGGAAATTACTGGTATTCAAACTGAGGAAGGGTTTAGCACTAATAATCAGGAGATCATGACAACCTTTGTGGAATTTTACAAAAAACTTTTCACATCTGAACATAATGAAGGCAATTAGTTTTGTATGGATCAATGCATGACTATCATTCCTACTAAGATCAACAAGAGACAAGGAGAGATATTGGGCAAAGAAATATACATTCAAGAGATAGAAGATGCCATAGGATCACTGGCTAATGGGAAATCCTCGGGCATTGATGGCTTACCGACTGAACTATATAAAATTAACAAGGACTGGATCTCTATTGAACTTTTTGAACTATATAGATTTGCTTTTGATAATGGGACCTTGGAGAAGATGTCAACAAAGGTCTAATCAAACTTCTCCCCAAGGAAGGAGACAAAACACAAGTCAATAATTGGAGACCAATCACTCTTTTAAACATCTCATATAAAGTGATAGCTAAGCTTCTAGCTAGAAGAATTGTTGAAGTTTTAAATGATATTATATCAGTGACTCATACGGGTTTTATCAAATGTAGATTTATCTTAGAAAATCTAATCACCAATTGGGAAGCAATGCATTGGGCAAAGGCAGATAACCAAAATGTGGCTATGATTCTTCTGGACTTTGAAAAGGCATATGACAAAATTGAGTGGCACTTTGTGCTTTCTATGCTTAAGCAGTTTGGCTTCCCTTAATACTTTTGTAATTGGGTAAAGATTTTGTTTAAGGACTCTAATACAGTTATTGAGATTAATGGAGAACTATCTGACCCTATTCCCTTGGGCAGATCAATCAAACAGGGTTGCCCTGTAGCTCCTACTCTGTATGTGATTGTTGTTGATGCTATGACGTACATTCGTAAAGCTTTTGAATTTGGTCCTCCTATCAAAGGTATTTCCCATCCCGCTAAAGAAGAACTTGATGTAGGAGCATCCTGGGTGTAAGAGCAATCTTGCATCATCCAAAAATATTTATGTTTTTGTATTTAATAAGGGCTATCATGTGTAGAGCTGCTATTTATGGAAACTTGCTATTTTTAGTAAGTTGGTCTTACGATCTCGGAATGTTCTAATTTTACATGTGGAGGTTCATCTCAGCTATATCAGCCTGCTAGCAAAGTTTCATGGTTAGATCAGGTCTAGTTTTGAAGATATTGAAGATTTTCGGTATTGGCAGCAGGGTACAGAAACATTGAACTCAGTTTTGAAGGCTTTAGAGGCCCCGGATGAGGTCAAAAATTTGTGTGATGGGCATTTGCATTGGTCAAGCTTGTAGAGTGCTTCGTGGCATTTCTGAAATGGGATTATAATAGTCAATCGGGTCAACTGGTGATGACTTATGGTCTCCTGAAGTCGGGCCACCTGAAATGGCGGAAAATAATTTTCCTTCAAAATTTTTGTTTGGGTTTCAAAAGTTATTTTGAGCCGACTTTGATGTAATAAATTGAAAAATAAAATAATTCTAAGTTTGGTCGGCCCTTAGGGCTAAATTTTTGGAACCTTCTCGAGCAGTGGAAAATGCCTATATAAAGAAGGCCCGTAGTGTTGTCTAAGGCAGTTCTAGATAGTAGATCTGGGTATTGATTTGAGGTTTTGTCCTACAGAATATTGTAAGGGAATGCCCATGTGGCTTTGCATATTGTAATTCTGAAAGTTTATAATTCCACATTTGTGGAGATAATAAGAAGCTAATTTTCTGTTCTTGCATATTGTTGTTATTGTTTCTCTGTTTCTGTTATGTGTTTGCATTATTAAAGGGAGCACCCTTCATCAAGTGGTATCAGAGCAGGAGTTTTTGAGTGTGTAAATAGATTGCTGACTGTGAGGCAGTTTACACCAGGACCGTGGTTAGGGTTTCAGCGCACATCGCAAAAATGCCTCCACGAAAGGAACGTGGTAGAAGAGCTGGTGTTGTAACACCTGAGGTTAGAGCGCTCCAGAGACAAGTGTGTGCATTACAAGAGAAGATTCGCAGAGGAATGAATCTTAATGTCAGAGACGAAAGCAAGGATAAAGCCGAAGAAGAAGATCAAGAAGGAGAAGTCGAAGTTGTGAACCAGGAGGAAGAAAGACTTTTTTGAGCCATTTCCAAGATCGAAAAAAGACCTAAGATTGAGGTTCCTGCATTTTCAAGAAATCTTAACCCAGAAGAGTTGATCAACTGGATCAATGAATGTGAAAAATATTTTGAGTATGAAGATATTGAGGATCCTGATAGGGTCAAATTCGTGAAGGCCAGACTGAAAGGTCATGCGAAGATCTAGTGGCAAGAGATTCAATTGGAGCGAAATAGAAGAGGGAAAGATAAAATCACAAGATGGGATCAGATGGTGGATAAATTGAAGTGATAGTCCATCCCTGTTGATTATGAGCTTGACCTTCTGAAGAAAATGCAAAGTTTGAAGCAAGCGGGACGATCTGTTCAAGAGTATACAGAGGAGTTCTATCGAATCCTCATCAGGCCATGCAAAAGCTGATAAGGAGAAAGTTGCTTGTTACCTTAATGGGTTGAGGCCCAGCATTCATGAGGAGCTGAATCTGGTTCGAATGAACAGTATTGAAGAGGCATACCAGTTTGCCCTAAAAGTAGAGGAAAAGTTGAACAAGAAGTTTGAGAGCAGACAAAATGGAAGAGGTCGCGATGGACGGTCATATGGAGGCTGAAATGAAGATCCGAAAAAGAAGGATGAGGCCAGTAGCAGTTAAAATCAGAGAGGAAACAATTCCAATCGTTTCCAAGATCAAAATAATAGAGATCAGAGAGGAAGAGGAAGAGGACAAGGTTCAGGAAGAGGAGGCTTTTGTGGAACATGTTTTCACTGTGGAGAAGAAGGTCATAGGGCATTTGAATGTCCTCAACACCAAGGAAGGATAGATAGGAGGAATGAAGGCCAGACCAGAGTTGCACATGTAGATGAAGATGCCAGATCATCAAATTCAAAAGATGCTAAAAAATGAGAAACGTTGATTAATAGAAGAGTCCTGCTCAGTGGTGAGAATGAACCTGAGCAAAGGAGGAGCCTGTTTCGCACTAGATGCAAGTGTGAGGGCAAATGTTGTGATGTGATTATTGATAGTGAAAGCACTGACAATTTGGTGTCAGAAGAGATGGTGACAAAGTTGAAGCTCAAGAGATAGAAACACCCACATCCATATCGGATTGCCTGGGTGCAGGATGACCACAAGGTCATAGTCAGTGAACAGTGCCTACTAAAGTTCAAGATTGGCGAGTACCAAGATGAAGTACTATGTGATATCATATCTATGGATGCATGTCATATGTTGTTGGGTAGACCGTGGCAGTTTGACAGATGTGTTGTACACGAATGGTCGTGTGAATACCTATTCCCCAACAAAGGATGGAGTGTGACATAAGCTAAGCCATTAAAGGAGACCGAAGAAAAGGTATATGGTAATGCAAGAATAACATTTGCTGATGGAAGAAAATTCCTAGATGGTATGAGGCATGAGCATGTGTGTTTTTCTTTAACTCCAAAAGCTGGTAAAGAAGAAGTAGAGGATGTACCTGTAGAGGTTGTAGATTTGTTGAATGAGTTCCAAGATATTGTATCTGATAATGTACCTGATGGATTACCACCGGTAAGGAAGATCAGTCATCAAATAGATTTGATTCCAGAAGCCAGTTTGCCAAATAAAGCAGCACATGGAATGACACCAGTAGAAAGTGAAGAGTTGAACAGACAAGTACATGAGTTATTGCAGAAGGGGTTGATTTGAGAGAGTCTGAGTCCCTATGCTATACCAGCGATATTAGCACCAAAGAAGAATGGAGAATGGAGGATGTGTACAGATTTCAGAGCAATAAACAAGATCACAATCAAGTATAGGTTTCCATTGCCACGAATGGATGATATTATGGATCGTTTGAGTGGAGCTATGTATTTCTGAAAGATAGATCTAAAGAGTGGATATCACCATATTCGGATAAGAGAAGGAGATGAATGGAAGACTGCCTTCAAGACAAAGGAAGGACTGTATGAGTGGTTAGTCATGCATTTTGGGCTAACCAATGAACCGAGCACTTTCATGCAGCTCATGAACGAGGTTCTAAAATAATTTCTGGGTAAGTTTGTTATTGTCTACCTAGATGATATTTTGATCTTTAGCAAGACATTGGAGGAACATGTGATGCATATTCGTATGGTGTTTGAGAAGCTGAGAGATGAAAATTTGTTGATTAATTTGAAGAAGTGCAGTTTTATGAAGAAAGAGTTAGTGTATTTGGGATTTGTAGTTTCAATATAAGGTCTAAAAATGGACCCAGAGAAGGTACATGCTATCCTGGAATGGCCTACTCCAAGGAGTGCTACCGAGGTAAGATCTTTTTATGGTTTAGCTAGTTTTTACAGAAAGTTTATCAAAAATTTTAGCAGTATTTGTTGTCCCTTGACTGAAACAATGAGAGGGGATAGAAAAAAGTTTAAGTGGACTAATGGGGCAGAAAAGAGTTTTCAATTGTTAAAATAAAAAGTTACAGAACAGTCTGTTTTAGCACTTCCAGATTTTAATAAGGTGTTTCAAGTAGACTGTGATGCTAGCGATACTGCAATAGGAGCTGTTATGAGCCAAGAAGGCAAACATGTTGCTTATTTCAGTGAGAAGTTAAATGATGTCAAGAGAAAATATTATGTTTATGATCAAGAATTTTATGCTATAGTTCAAGCATTGAAGAAGTGGAGACATTATCTGCTTCCTAAGGAGTTTTTTTTGTATACTGATCATCAAGCTTTGCAATATTTGAATAGTCAAGGAAAGTTGAATCAAAGGCATTTGAAATGGGTTGAGTTTTTGCAGAGTTATATATTTGTTTTGAAACACAGAAGTGGAAAGTCTAACAGGGTTGCAAATGTGCTTAGCAGAAGGCAACTACTGCTGACAGAGATGCAGATTGAGGTGGTTGGGTTCAAGGAACTCAAGAATTTGTATCCAAAGGATCCTGATTTTGGTGAAGCTTAGAAAGCTTGTAAAGAACTTGTTACTCTAGATAGGATGAAATGGCTGAATTTTATCATTCAGGATGATATGCTATTCAGAGGGAGTCAGTTGTGCATTCCACGAAGTTCTATGAGGGAGAATCTCATCAAGGAGAAGCATAGCGGAGGATTGGCTGGACATTTTGGTCGAGATAAAACCCTTGCTTTGGTTAGTGAAAATTATTATTGGCCATAGTTGCAGCAAGATGTCAAGAAGTTTGTACAGAGTTGCAGAGTATGTCAGATGGTGAAAGGAGTGAAGCAGAATACAGGGTTGTATCAGCCATTACCTGTACCAGAGAAGCCTTGGGAGGATATCAGTATGGACTTTGTTCTTGGTTTACCAAGGAAACAGTGGGGACATGATTCAATTTTTGTGGTGGTTGATAGATTTTTGAAGATGGCACATTTTATTCCCTGCAAGAAGACTAATGATGTTGTTCATATAGCAGAATTATTTTTCAGAGAAGTAGTGAGACTACATGGTTTGTCAAAGACCATAGTTTCAGATAGAGACACTAAGTTCGTTGGATATTTTTGGCATACATTGTGGAAGAAGTTGAAGATAGATTTGAATTTTAGCTCATCACATCATCCATAGACTGATGGACAAACAGAGGTGGTGAATAGGAGTTTGGGAAATTTGCTAAGATGTTTGGTTGGAGATAAGCCAACAAGATGAGATTTGATTTTACCACAGACAGAATTTGCATACAATAATTCTGTCAACAGGAGCAATGGTAAATCACCATTCCAGATTGTATATGGGAGTAATCCCAAAAATGCATCAGAATTGAGAAAGATAGATAAAGGAGAAATAAGTAGTGTTGAAGCTGAGGATTTTATGGAACACTTGAAGAACATCCATGAGGAGGTGAGGAAGCATATTACCAAGATGAATGTGCAGTATAAGGCTAAAGCAGATGTGAAAAAAGAGGCGTAAAGAATTTCAGGTTGGAGATGAAGTCATGGTTCATTTGCGGAAGGAGCGATTTTCGGTTGGTACATATAACAAGTTGAAAATGAAAAAGTTTGGGCCATGTAAGATACTAAAGAAGCATGATTCAGGAAATGCATATGAGGTAGAATTACCTACTTAACTGAATATTTCACCAGTGTTTAACGTTTCAGATTTGATAGAGTATCATGAGGGAGGTGTTGAACATGAGGTTACAGCAGCACAGTGGAGTATTCCAACAACCAGTTTAGATATCAAGGAGATTGAAGACATATTAGATAGTCATGTTGGCAGAAGCACAAGGAACAAGACATATGAAGAGTATTTGGTCAAATGGAAAGGATGACCTATTGAAGATTCATCATGGCTAACAAAGGAGGAGGTTAACCATCTTGGTTTTCCTTTGCACACCTAAGTCGTGACGGGGTCACTTCTCAAATTACCCCGAGTGTCTGATGTAGGAGCATCTTAGGTGTAAGAGCAATCTTTCATCACCCAAAAATATTTATGTTTTTGTATTCAATAAGGGCTATCTTGTGCAGAGCTGCTATTTATGGAAACTTGCTATTTTTAGTAAGTTGGTCTTACAATCGCAGAATGTTCTGATTTTACATGTGGAGGTTCATCTCAATCATATCAGCTTGCCAACAAAGTTTCATGGTTAGATCAGGTCTAGTTTTGAAGATATTGAAGATTTTTAGTATTGGCAGCAGGGTACAGAAACTTTGAATTCAGTTTTGAAGGCTTTAGAGGCTCTGGATGAGGTCAAAAATTTGGGTGACGGGTGCTTGCATTGGTTAAACTTGTAGAGCGCTTCGTGGCGTTTCTAAAATGGGGTTATAATAGTCAATCGGGTCAACTGGTGATGACTTATGGTCTCTGGAAGTCGGGCCACCTGAAATGGCAGAAAATAATTTTCCTTCAAAATTTATGTTCGGGTTTCAAAAGTTATTTTGAGCCGACTTTGATGTAATAAATTGAAAAATAAAATAATTCTAAGTTTGGTCAGCCCTTAGGGCTAAATTTCTGGAATCTTCTCGGGCAGTGGAAAATGTCTATATAAAGAAGGCCCGTAGTGTTGTTTAGGGCAGTTCTGGGTAGTAGATCTGGGTATTGATTCGAGGCTTTGTCTTACAGAATATTGTAAGGGAATGCCCATGTGGCTTTGCATATTGTAATTTCGAAAGTTTGTAATTCCACATTTGTGGAGATAATAAGAAGCCAATTTTCTGTTCTTGCATATTGTTGTTGTTGTTTCTTTGTTTCTGTTATGTGTTTGTGTTATTAAGGGGAGCACCCTTCATCAGAACTACTCATTGAGCAATTTGCAGATGACATGGCCCCTTTTGTTGAGCTCTCTGAACAAAGTTTTGATAGAGTTGTTTACATAATCCAATTATTTTGTAAAGCTTCTAGTGCTAAGATAGCCCCACATAAATATGTGATTCTTGGTTGGGACAACACCCCTCCCCCTTGGCTGGGTGACAAAGGGTTGCAATGGTCAGGATCTAACTTTATTGTTAGATACTTGGGATTACCTTTTACTCTTGATCCTTCACTTAATGAAATGTGGAATTGGATTTTTAAGAAAATTGAAAAGAAGCATATAAAATGGCAAACTCATATGTTATCTCTAGCAAGAAGATTACAGATAGTTCAAAAGGTACTATCATCTCATGTCATCTATTATGCTTCAACTTGGCTATTCACTAACTACCAAACAAACAAGCTTGAAAAGATTATGAGAGATGTTTTATGGTCAGATGGTATTGGTAACAAGAAAAGGCATAATGTCAAGTGGGAGTGGTGTTGTACCCCAAGATTACAGGGAGGTCTGGGAATTAAAGACCTTAAAAATCAAGGTATGACTTTAGTCTCCAAATGGATTATCAAAGTTATTTCAAGTAATGAGCCATGGAAAGTCCTGATTAGGAATAATATTGCCAAATCCACTATCAAAAAAGGAAAATCCTAGAGCAATGTTCCATTTCTTGACATCCTCCTAGGAGACTTTGATGTGAGAATATTTAGATCTAACGTGTTCTCTACTTTGTGGAAGGTTTGGAAACATGTTAAACCACTCCTATGTTCTAAAGGTGCTATATGGATAAATCCTTATTACTCAATCCATGCTAGATCAATCTGGTGGGGGATATACCTTAATGAAAAACTCGTGGCCCTCACTTAGTGTTGTTCAGCTAAGTGTTGGAATAACAAAGGTATCTCCCTCATCAGTGATATACTAGTTGATAACAGAATTTCCTCCTGGGTAGAATTAAGCAGCATATTTGATATTCCTCCCTCTCAGAAAAAAACATATACCCTCATTACAAAGGCAGTGGGCAATTGGTTTCCTAGTTTGTGCATTAATTCTACTCAAAACCCTTCATACATTAAATGGAGTGATAGTATTTTTCTTGACAATTTTTCTTGCAAGCAAATCTATAAAATGCTTATCAGCAATGACAATATCTTTAATGAAATCAACCAAGCCTAGGGCTTGAACTGGTCATGCAATAAGTGGCATATAGTCTTTGATTTGTTATGGCATTCTCATGTTGAGCCCAAAAAAGTTTGTTTTAAGTGGATTTTTCTATTGAAAAACCATGTTATTGGCTCTTTTGTGTCTCAAGGTTCTAAAAACACCATTTTTTGTTCTGTTTGCAATTGTATTGAGTCTTATGAAAAAAATTTCTTTGAATGTCAGTGGGCTATCAATATTTGGTCTTCCTTTTTTGATAGTAATGTTTTGAGGAATTTTGCTTTGAGTCTTTCTTGGCATGAAATTTTGGTTGGATATGTGGAGACCTTTGATAGTAAACTTAATGACTTGTGGATTACCTTTACTACTGAAGTTCTATGGTTGATTTGGAAATAGAGAAATGAAGACATCTTCCAAGCTAAGAGGAGGGACCTTACTGAGCTTAATTATAAACTCACATATTTCACTATCTTGTCACAGGCTACTACTACCATCCAAATCTCGAGAGATAGGTTCCAAAGTCTGATTAAGGAAGGGGCTACAGTCCTTTTTGCAAAAGACATCTAGATTGTAATTGTTCCTGAACCTTCATAGAAAGAGATTCAAAGATCTGAAGACCACTATGGCAGTATTCCATCCAATCCTAGCATCCAAGGCACTCTGCAACCATAGGACATCAATGACAGTGACATAAGGGATGTTCCAGATAGCAATGCAGATGGTGGAAATGTAGATAACAATGAAGAGCAGTGGAGCTCAAATGAGTACAACCCGAGTAACAGTGAAGAGGACTCGCAGGAAAAAGGTTGGGACTAATAAGCCCTAATATGATGATCCTTGTGGTATTTTTCTAGTACATACTTTCCAAAAGGAACTTTGATATATTTTGTATTTAAGTTGGCTCAGTCCATGTAGTGCTTTGTAAAAAGTTTTTTGTAACTATGTTAGACACTTGACATATAACTCCTATGTGAAGTTTTGACAGTCAGTCAAACTATGGTTGTATGATCAGATGTACTCAGTTGATTCTATATTTTCAATAGAAAAATAAAATAAAGTTTGCATTGATAGTAAATGTAAATATGTATCAACCTAATTTCTATTTGCACCAAGGGAGTATGTTCAAACCAAAGTCTTAAAAATCTGGAAACTACATCAAACTCTAGCAAGTTATTTTGCCACTATACAATATGTCATACATTCCATCTACCCTACCAACACAAAAATTTTCCCCACAATTCTAGGTGTATAGAGCAATCTTGTGCATTTACATATAACTAACAAAAGACATAGCAAAACATTAAAAAATTGGACACCATGGATTGGACAAACCAAAAAAAGGGTGATGAACCACCCCTACTTCATCTCCCTCATCCTCGTTCATGACCACTTCCACCATCATGTTCACATCTACGAACATCATGACCTCTACTAGCTCTTTGGTTCTCCATTTCACTCCAACAACCTGCAAGTTTGAATATGAATCAGCTCTTGTCCATCCGTTCTCAAGGAATACCTATAGTTACCACCAACTCCTAGTCATGGACGTAATCCAAAATGTAGCCCTAGTGCTTCTTTGCTTCTTCCCTCCATTTAATTCTATTATCCAAGGCTCTCTCTAGAAGAAAAGGGTGGACATGGCAGGGATATCTTGGCGTACAAATCTAATCTCCCCTTGCAACAACTAACCCTCTCCCTGATTTTGCCAATGCAAACAATTCATTAAGCCCTACCCCCCATTCAGCCTATACACAACATTTAACAACTCTCTTCATCTCAAGTCTCGAGCCTAATTCCAGTCCCCAAGCATAGAACAAGGACGAGATGTTCATGTTGGTGCAGTATCTAAATTTTGATGCAATGAATTCAATCCCAATCAAAGCCCTCACAAAAATCATGAAAAAAGGATCATTGGTTGTGAATACAATCTTCAACCTCTCTTATACGATAGGGTTGAAAAATGCCATCTATTTTTTCAAAGCCTTGAAGTTGAATTTTGCTTCCATATCACTATGAGCATCATCCACCCTTCAAACCACCCTGCGGAGACATAAACCCTTCTATGAGAAAAGGCCAAAAATATTCCATCCTTAATTGCTTAGCCACCATCCATCAAAATGATGCACTGGTTCATGTGTAATAAACACTGATCACCCATATAGTACACATCCTTGTCTTGTCATCATTGCCACCTTTTATCTACTGTACCCAGACTTTGGCCAAATTTGAGCCAAAATTGTCTACAAAGGCCACTACTATTTTAGATAGAGAGTTTGTCAATTTGTTACCTTCCCTATATATATTGGACACTTTGATTTTTTTTAAATATGTCCACTTTTGTCATATGATGTTGACCACTTAATCAATCTTCCATACCTAAGCTTTGTCATTTGCGATCGCATTGAAAATCACTTGTGAATCCCCTTCTAAATGTAGTTGTTCAACACGTAACTTCACCGAAAGTTCCACTCCCAATAATACTACCTAGACTTTAGATTCATTATTCATTCCTTCCAAAAGATTTTTAGTTTCTAGAGCAAGTATGTTACCATTACAATCCCTTGCCACACATCCAACACCAAAATGACCTGGATTACCTTTAGATGCACTGTCAAAATTTACTTTGATCCATCCCTGATCCAACTTACTCCATAGCACCTTTAACCTATCAACACACATAGGATGAACCCCCAGAGACCCAATAACAGGCAAAAATTAAACATTTATTATATTTAATATATATAACTAATTAAATTGATAAAAAAATATTTAAATTTAAAAGAATTTAATATAAATTATTTTAAATTTTAAAAAATGACAATCAGTATTTTTCTTAAAATGTAAAATAAAAGACATTAAAATGACCAAATCATCATAAAAAATACATATGACGGGTAGGGATGACCGTCAAATTCCAAACCTATGTGTGAACAACAATTCCTAAATCCTTGGGAGCTATAACAAGATATTTAGACCACTCTTGCACGTTACTTTAATCTTAAGAGAAGATCAAATTTATTGTAGGGCCTTACTAGAGCTTTATGCTTTTACAAAAATCTAAATCTTTCCAAGAAGTGACTTAGTTGTTTAAAAAACTATCCTTTGTTAGATATAGATTTTTTATGGTTGGATAGGCCTTACTACAACTTTATGCTTTAACTAGAAGTTGTGATGGGTTTAAAGATGGAGGCATCTATGCAACTATCAAAATTCTAAATCTTACCGAGAAGGAACTTAGTCAAAAAAAAAACAAAAAAACTCTCCTCAGTAAGATTTAGAATCTAGATGTCATGATGGGTTTAAAGATGGAGGGGTCTATCCAACTATCAAAAATCTAAAACTTAGCAAGAAGGGACTTGGTGTATTTTTTTTTCAATAACTCTTCTTGGTTAGATTTATGTTTTTTATGGTTGGATAGACATTGGGTTTAAAGATTGCAAAGCACAACTTAATAGTGTCATTAACTCATGGGAATCTCCTACCTCCAACAGAATCCCCTAACTCCTCGAGTAATATAAATTTTATTTGGCCCATATAACATTATATTTATTTTTTCTTATGTGAAGGGGTGGCATATAATCAACATTAGTACTCACTTTTATCGTTACATGCCATAATCAGGGATGAGAGATTAGTAGTTCCTACCAAGAGAACTATTGGAAAGGGTTTGTTTGCATTTAGAAATATTAGTTCTCCCACAAAACTTATTGTCAATGTGTTTTTTGTAACCAGTTACTAGTTATTGCGCCTTTTTGAGCAATGAGTACACTAAAGAGATTTGGAAGGTCAATTAGGGAAAATGTTGGTCCACTGTTTGCATGCATGTATGGAGTATATGTTATTTATGCAACAAAGGTCTTAATAGGTAAGTGATAATTTCAAATAAACTATGCATCTACACACACACACAGAGCGTTCAAGTATTTGTAATCATGCTACATTACTAATTTGAATTATATGCCTAAATTATAAATAAATCTAAAATGAATTATGTGTTAGGAAAATGTGTCTCAACCTTGCATTTATGAAAACTTCAAACTCGATTTTGAAGGCCTTGGAGGCTCCAAAAAGGGTCAAAACTCATCCAGGATGACACTTGGCCATCTTAGTGGTGGAGCACTTCAAGAGGTTTCCGAAAAGTGGTTATAATAAAAAATCGGACAAACAATTCAAAAGTTAAGGCCTCTAAAATTTGGGTATCATGAAATAGGAAATGTTAAAATGTGTCAAACATGTAAATGAGTTTTAAAAGGGAGTTACACATGTTGGTGTGTGTATTGACACATCATAGGGCATCCTTGATTGGAGAAAAGATGGGTGCCTCTTTTGGGGTGGTTTTAGCCCATGGCTTTGCAATATCATCTAACGCTTTCTTTTATTGTATCTCCTATACAATAGGTGCATGAGAAGGAGGGTTTGTGTAAGAATCTCATAGCTTTCAAGTTACCTCTGGATCTTTGATTAGTGATAATCCTAAGAGAAGCTTGCTCTGCAATTATATTGTAATATGTTATTGATTGTTGAATAATATACTGGGTTGCTTTTGGAGTTTGGGGTTTTTGTCCAAAAAGGGTTTTCCCCACATGTTGGTAGTCTCAAAAAACTCAGAGAGTGTCATGTTTATTTCTTTCTAAGGCATGATAAAACACCTTTGTGCATTGTTTGGAGAAGCCCTGTTTTGGCATTGAATATTTGGGTACCCAATGTTTTTCATGAGGGACCACTTTAAAGGCATGCTCCCCTCTTTTCCTTTAGCTCATACTCATAGAGCCTGAATTTGAGACTTACAAAACATTTGATTTACCTTTATCAATTTTTGGCCATGCTTTGTTGTTTTTTCTGTTAAGATTTAGAGTTTTGTTCAATCGCACAATTTTCAAGATTAACCTTAAGTCATTCTAATTTTTTGTTACATTTTTTAACTTAGGGATGGGTGTTTTATCATTGTAAAAGGGGTCGTTTGTTTCATGTCCTAACACTTTAAAGTCATTAAGTGTTGACCCTTTTAATATTTATGTGTCCTAAGTTTTATTTCTTTAAGTACGTGCTCGCGGTCACTACTTTATTTTTTGATAGGTTGTGTTTAACCTTCTTATTAGACAGGACCCTTTATGTATTTCAGTGGGTGGTGATGTGTCATTCTTTGATTTACCCCTCTATCTTGTGACAACATCTCGATTTAGCTCATTCTTTTTGCGGGATGACAAGAGTGTGCCATTTTTCCTTTGTTGATTGGTCGGTGATGTTTGTTTAAGTCTTTGGTTATGTTTGACATCCCACTTGGTTAAATGTCAGTTTACTAATGTGTTCATCATTTAGCACATGATTTATTTCTATAGAGATGTTTTAATCTATCAAAAAATGTATTGGGATGTTATCTTACGGTATTGTTTCTCAAAGGATAAAGTTTTGCAGAGATCTACGACTCTCATGATCTCGTGATTAAAAGTGCTTGAAGTTTATTCATCGTGAGATTGAGAGATGATGTCATGTGTCCCAGGCCAATGAATGACTGAGAGGTGCGACCAAGGTGAGTGACAGTTAGTGACATATGGTAGTAAATGGTTGGTTGTGGGAATTAATTAAATATTTCATATTTTAGTTTCCAATTGCATTATTATTATCTGGCGGGTAACTAAAGTGATCATCTTTTTGCACATGGTAATATTTAACGGAGATCTTTTAATTCGATAAAAAGGTGATCGATGTTTATTTCATAAAGGTAAGTTTGTGCTTTGAGCGACGGAGTTAAAGAAGGATCAAAATCAGTGGTTGTCGTGATCCCATGATCAAACTTGTGAAGTGTTTAACCATCACGAGATCACAAGATTTTCCCACGTGTCCTTAATCGGCCAGTATTGGTGAAAGATAGGGCTAGATGACGAGGTGGTGACTTGGGTAATTCTATTGATGGGCTCATCTTCCAGGTCAGAAGTCAGTGTTAGGTTGACCAGTGAGTATCATTTGATACACTAACATGGAGGGAATCGACAACCTGATTTTAAATTTATCAGACAATAATGTAATATTTGTTATCTTATATAGTCGAAAGCAATTAGACTAAATGAAGTATGAAAGTTATAGGATAACAACTAAAAACTAAGGTGTAGGCTTATAAGCTACCACAACATCGCGAGATTCAAAACTTAGTACAAAAAAGAGTTGCAAGGATAAGAACATAGATTTGAAGAGGCACTTATTTAAAAGTCATTTGATATGACATGCACAAAGATCTAAGGGTCACTTGTAGCTAGAAAATTTAGAATATCTACAAAGGAGTGATAATGAGTTTTTAAACTGCAAAGGGAAAATCTACAGAGTATTATTACATGCGAGTAACCTACCTAATGTTCAATGAGAACACTGGCGTAAAATCCCAAGAAGAGTATACAAAAATTGGAAACTATAAATACCACTTCCCAATAAGATCCATTATCCAAGTGTTAGCAAAAAATGTTTGTTCTAGAGAATACACATGATTTTTGAAACATTGCCAAAAAATTTAGGATGTAGTTACAGGAAGGATATTGGGATAAAGGGGAGGAGCCAAGTACATTATAGCCAGGGGGATAATTAAATGGAGGACCATATCCAAAGGGATATTTAAAGTTGATGGAGTGGTAGACTCAAAATACACAAGGCTAATGTCCTCATGCCTCCTAATGGTGTCTTTAAAAATAGAGACAAGATGAAGAAGAGGTTGATGAGACCTCAAATTTATACATGTTCCAACAGGAACAAGTCTCAAAACCCTTCAGAGTTTGAGGAATGGGTTTCTAAGACTCTTGCATTCTGGCACTTTTTGTATCAATATTAGTAGAAATGGATATTAAAGCCCTTATTGGTTTACAAAGCATTTGGAAATCCTAGATGCAAGTCCACTCTGCAAATACAATAACAATCTTAGACTAATATTGGCACTGCTCATGAATGCGGTGTTTTCATACAAAAAATTTCATTTTCTACCAGCTAACAATTTTTGCACCTAAAATGGTAGGGAAATAGCAGATAATGATAGGGAATAATAAAGTTTGTTAGGTTGTGATTCTACGTATCAAATATGGTTAAAAAGAGAAGATTTAGGTTATGACCCGAAGCTTATCACATCCCAAGGTCATAAGAGAGTTTTGGACAACTGTGCCAAAGAGGAGATACCTATAGTTTTATGAAGTAGACGGTATTACATGAATCAAATTTAGAGGAGGGACACATGTCAACACCATATTTAATCTGGAACTTCTTTCCTTTCTATATATTTATTTCTCTTCTCTTTTGTAAGGGTTCCAAGTATTTCTAGTTTCTAGGCTAATTTAATTATTTTGTACATGATAGCTTAAGGCCAAGTCTGGTTTTCTTTGAGTTTTTGGTTGTAGCAGGTTATAATCAATTTTGAAGTAATGATAAGCAAACTAGTTAGCACTGTATAATTTAGAAGCATGTGTTAATATCTCTTGAGTGTCCTTAGTTTTCATTTGAGTCATAATGGTCAAGGACTTGAATGGCTTTTGTTGCACATTTGTTGTGACAAATGTTTATTTGTAGGCTCATGTTAAAATTTGCTTTCTATTGGATGTTGGAGATTATTAAAGTATTCTCAAGATCAATAAGAATGTTTCCAACATGTTTATTTGAGATCTCATCTTTGTAATGCATTGATGGTTTATAGATCACTAGTTGTGTGTTTATATCTTAGTCATAAATGGTTATTTCTAGTTAAATCCCAATAGATAAGAGACTAGTTAGCTGGGTTTTTTTTTTGTACAAACCCTGGAAGGAATCAAATGTTTAAATCATACATAATATTTATCTTTTATGTATATTATTGTGTTTTTCCCTATCTCATGTTCTATTTTAAGTTGCAGATAAATGAATAATTGGTCATTATTTAGTATCTCCTTATTATGTTGAGTCTTATATGAGATTTATTTTCTTTATGTTAATGCCAGTTATAAGTATAATGTCATGATTTTAAGGGCATTTAAGGGATTACCCTCCCGGGTTTTGCAAATCTCATAGTGTAGAAGGATTTGTTAGACCCTTGTCAATTGGTCAAAGTCTTAGAGATTTCTGATAATTGGAGTTGGCTTCTCCATAGGAAATTGAAGGACAAACTTGGTGGCTATTTTAGCATAAACCCTATTATAGGAACCAACAAAATGGTGACTCTATTGGGGAAGAAGCGCAATTTTTTTTTGTTAAATTAGTCCCAGACCATGTTGTTGTATATAGTCATGTATTTATTATGAAATATTCCATCTTGTTTTCAATTGAGTCAATTCTCATAAATTTTGCTTGAGATTTTGTTTCATCTTTCAATGTAAGTTTTATCTAGATTTGTCCATGTTTTATGATTACTTCACAATATCTCACAAGTTGTGAGTGGTGACTCTAAGATCTCTGCACCAGTATGCATTGTTTGAAAAAAGAACCAAGGAATTTATAGTATAGATAAAGTAGATTCGAGATCTTATGATGAAGTACCTAGACAAAATGAGAAAGGAAATCTATATGAGGTCATATTGTTGGATATGGAGGTGTTGTCGTGCTTGTGCTAGTTTTGAGAAAATTTGAGTTGAGGAGAAATCCCAGGTGTTTAAAATTTTTATCCTCTACAAAGAGGTGGGGACTCTACCAAAGAATTTAATGAAGGTGTGAAGTTAGCTTTAGATATACAAAATTTTCTAGCCAGGAAGTTGACTTGTGTATGCACCCAAAAATGGTCGCCTAGACTTTGGGCCCCATTTATTTGATTTATCAATCCTGAATCATTTTTATCAATAATCAATATTTTCAACAATATCAATTTCTTGATCAAATCTTAATTTCGATCATATATTAGATTTTTATCCTATGGGCTAACCATTTATCCTAAGTCTTTATTTATTTAAAAGAAATATTTCCTCCCTTTTTAATTAAATAAAAAGCCCCCACTTTCCTCTTATCCTAAGTTGCACAAATAAAGCATTATTCCTATTTTATAAAAAAGGAAAAAGCACTTTTTGTCTCACATGAGGCTCAAAAGTCAACACTTCACTCTCATTGGAGGATACTTGTGCACATGGATTGCTCCTCTTTCAAGCTCCACCGCTGATTAAGACATTTTGCCTCTTAATCTCCATGGTCCATTTCACCTCATTTCTTATAAAAGGAGAGCTCTCTCCTTCATTTGCATATCCATGTTTTATGCTAATGTTATGCTGCAGGTTTTAGGTGCATTTGAAGTTTGAAGACATTGAATACTTGTTGCTTTCATCATCTAGTTTATATTTGTTTTCTTAGTTGCATGATCATGGCATCATAGATTAGATTTCCTTTTATGCAATAGAATAGATCTCACATAGCTTAATTAGGGGCTTGAAATCTATTGTACTTCTTTTCATAGTTTGGTTTGCACTTCATTTGATAGATTAGTCTTGCACATTCATACTAGTTGCATTTGCATTGCATTTTTTATTTAGATTCTTGGGGACATTGGCACTCTTGCCCTCGTCTTCACTTGAATCTCTCATTGCATGGTTGACTAGCAAGGTCACATTCTTGTAGCTCTAACTGAGAGCAAAACTCATAAGTCCTTTGCAACTCCATGTATAAAGAGCTATGAGTCACTTTGTGAGGCCTCATTGTTGAGCAACCTTGCAAGTAATGGTTCATAGAAGTGCACCATTTTAGTGTGTACATTTTTGGTGCCCACCGTGGGGCAGAGTAGATAGCTTTGTCCTTTCATTTGATGCATTTTTCGTCACTTTCAGATTAATTTTCAGAAAAATCTGCGTTTTCTAGTTTTTTGTCTTAGATTATCGCGCGACACTTCTTAGAAGTATCGCGCGATATACTTTCTGTCTTGGCGCGATAGTTCGCGCGCACAAAGTATCGCACGCCTATATTGAAGTATCGCCTGGCATCGGGCGAAGTATCACCTGGCATTGTGCGAAGTATCGCGCGACTAAGAAATATCGCGCGACTGAGAAGTATCGCCCGACTATAGGAAACTGTATCGCGCGATACTGGTGAAGTCTGAGAAATATCGCCTGGTCTGGCAGAGACTTGCGTTTCCAGTTTTCTTGTCCGAATTTGATTATTTTAGCTTGCTGTTTTGTTTTGCTGTGTTTAGATAGGTCTAACCCGCATATTTTAGCTTAAATCTAGCAGTTTATTGCATGTTTACATTTGGATTTGGATTTTGCTAACCTTGTGGGTCTAACAAGTTGTGTTTGTAGGTGCTTTCATTTGCTTGAAAATTGCTAAAAATGCATGTCAAAGAAGGCTACTAACAGTTTTTGTAGGGCTACCCAAGTATAAAAACAAAAAAATAAAAATAAATTATTTCTTGCTTATTTATTTGCTTTCCTTTCAAGTGTGGCATTCACTAATTGTATTAGGAATCTTAATACTTTGTGAAAGGGATTTTGAGGTGGTAGGAGAAGTATGCTCTTCACCTTTAGGTGAATCAGAAAATCTTGACCCATCTTAAGGTTTTGGAAGCAAGGGAGTAATTGAATCTCTTTGCTTGGTGTGTTTGGAAGAGATTTTTAAGATAGGGGAGTATGCTCTTCACCCTTGTGGTGAATCAAAAACCTTGAACCTCAAGAGTTGATCCATTTTGTTTAGTTTAGGAATCTTTTAGCGGGCCTGCTCTTGAGCAATCAAGAGGAACGACTCAAGTGGGGACAACCTTGTCATCATTTTCCTTAGTGGCAAGTGATTCCAACTCACTATAATCTCAAGGCTATCAAGGACACCAAAAACCTTGATAGACATAACACTTGTCTTCGTTTGATGTGAGTAGCTCATGGGATTGCGACCATGGGGAAAACATTGAACAAGAATGCTTAAGGTACTCTTGAGGCCGCGAGGTCCTAGTCCTTTATGAGGAGCAAGAGGGGTGTTGTGAACGGAAATTCTTATTAAGAACCATTAGATAGAAGCCACCCTCTTTTAGCCGCTTATCTTCTTAGTGCAAGGATTGATCCAAGTGGTTTACCCAGATCACCCCAAGATACTCACCATATGTGTCCCTTTGGTTGTGTTGTTTGACACTTCCATGACAAAGCCAATATCTCTTGTGGGCAACCACTTGGTGTGAGGCAAGGGGGCATCAAGTTGTGGGCTAAGTTGGTAAGTATTGAGCCTTGACTTTCTAGGATAGATTTGCTTGAAGTGTTTTCGATTGTGTGATACCAGTGCAAACGTTCTTACATACAAACAATTTGTAGCATTCATAGGGTGTTGTTTCAATTCTGATATCACAAGTGTTTGTCTTGGCAAGGTTGCTTTTGCCCTTGTTTCAAGTGTTTGAGACCATGTTTTGATCCCTTACTGTTTGCAAACCTGCCGAAATTCTGTTGATACTGTGACTGAAATCGAAAACATCAACCCTCAGACTGGAAATTTTGACCAAACAGACCCAAAAATGCAAATTTCACACAATTTTGGTCAAGAGTTAAATAAATTCTGCAACGGTATCGCACCCTATGAAGCGATACTTCGCACTTGCTAGAAATATCGCCCACTTTGAAGAGAAATATCGCGTGATAGTTCGCCCCTGACGGACTATCGCCCGGCCTGCCTGGAGTATATCGCCCGCCAGTATTAAGAAGTATCGCCTGGCTTCGGGTGAAGTATCACGCGGGTATAGGTTTATCGCCCCAGTAGCCTGGAGTATATCGCCTGGTTTATTTTTGCCATGCTTAAATTTTGGTCAGTTTCAGTTGTTGTCAATCAGGCTAGGTCTTAGAGTAGGCTTCTCACCCTGACGTCCGAGATTTGTCTTGACTCCAAATTTCTAGTTTTTAGTCCTCCGGGATAGCATCATTTGATTTACAAAATCACTTTGGAATAATTGTCAAGTTAGAAAGCCATTCTTGGTGCCGAGGTTCATCTTTAAAATTGTTAGCTATATTCTGGGAAAAAACTAGTTCTCTTATTGTCCAAATCGCTTTCATTTTCATCTCAATTTCAATTTTATTTTTTTTTGGCCTAATCCAACCTCCTGATTCAAAAGTGCAAGGGTAGTCACCCTTTGATTTGAAGCACCTCTTTGACAGTGTTGGTAAAGCCCTCTTTTTCTTTTCATTTCTCTTTGGACAATAGAGGACTTCGATTATCCTAGTTTGGTGTTGACACTTTAAAAGGTCACCTTATCATTAAGAGTATCTCTCTTTCATGTCAGTTACGACAAGGTACCAAGTTAATCAAGGGAAGCGACCCCCTGTTGCCTTTAGCCAGTTACCACCCGTCAAGACTCGTCGACAACCTAAAGGAAAAGGACCCTTTTTTGACCAATCTCCTAAGAGTGAATCTGAGGTTTGTTTTAATCCGGGAGCTAATCCTAGTGAAGTGAGCACCTCTTTTGTACCACTTTCATCAAGTATGGACATGAGTTACACTTTCACCCGACAACAAAGAGAAGCCATGAATCAAACTCTTGAGGATATCTTCCAACGACACAGAAGAGAGTATGGTGGTTCTTCTCATGCTAGTCCACCCGGGTCACCTCCTAACAACGTGAGGTATTTTGATGCTCATCAACGAGCTGAAAGACAACATAAGCAAGCTCACTCAGATTCAGGGTCACAACACAAAGACCAGAACAATGAATCTAGTGATCACCACATCAATGCAGCTAATGCAATGAGGCATTCGAGACAAACCTCCCCACTTAAAGACACCTCTCGATATGCAAATACATGATTGAGAAGCATTGAGAGAGAGAAGCAAGCCTACTTAGATGAACAGGCTGCTAAAAAAGAAAAATTCAGACAACTAGAGGAAGAGGAACATGCATTGTTGGATATACAGAAAAGAGTCGCCCAAGAAGAAGAAGATAGACTCTATGCACAACTTCAAAGCTGATTTAACGGGAGGGGAGCCAATAGCGGGACCAACTCACCCCCATCTACCCCTTCCCCTAGCCCTCGAAGAAGATCAAAGACACCCTCACGATCCCCAAGTCCTAGAGGAAGGAGGGCTTCAAGATACGACCATCATAGGAGACAGTCGTCTCAAAGACAGTCAAAGCAACCCTCCCAACGAGCACATCATGGCTCACAACATGGAGGCAGTTATGCTAAATTTGATCATATGGACTTCATGACTATGCAACAAGAACCATCCTTTCAAGCCTATGCGGAGCAATATGTGGAACAAAACAAAGATCAATTCTTGGAAAGTCTTATCAACAAAGGCGCTAAAGTTCCATATAATTTTGATGTTCACCAAAAAATCAAGAAACAGAATCCTTCAACTGATGAGGTGATCTTACAAATGCAAAAGGATATAGACAGGATGAAGGCTCCCAAGAGCACATTTCATTTGGACTCCATATGTCTTAACCCCATTGACAAAAGTGTGGTGATGGTAGAATTCCCTAAGAAAGTCAAGTTCCCAACATACGACAAATATGATGGCACTGGTGACCCTCACGACCATGTTCAACAGTTCTACATAATGAGCTTTTCCTTTCACCATGAAGACTCCTACTTGTTGAGATTATTCCCAAGGAGTTTAAAAGGTCAAGCCATGGAGTGGTTCACCAACCTTTCCCCTCCAGTAAAGACATTTAAAGAACTTGTCCAAAGATTTGTTCAGCATTTTGCTTACAACTTATCGAGGTCAGTCACAATGCTTGATTTGTGTAAACTCAAACAAAATCAAGGGGAATCTTTTGTCACATTTTTACAATGATGGAGGCGATTGTGTTTGAAATACCCAAGGACAATCCCTGAAGAGGAGAGAATTGATATCATTGTGAGCAATCTAATACCAGAACTCAGATATGAAGTCAAGAAAATCCCATTTAATTCCTTTGATACTATGGTAGAGGTGGCATGTCACATTGAGGATGTCCTAAAAGAACAAGGAATTTTGGCTAAACCAACAAATAACAACAATAGCTAAAATAACAATACTAATGGTAACAAGGACAAAAAGAACTCCTATTGGAACAAAAACAAGCAAGTGGTCAACGACGGAGTTGTTGACTCATCTCAAGTCAAAAATGAAGGAGTTCTTAACCTCTCTCATGCAGTTCAAGCTATGAAGCTGCAAATGTCTTCAACACAACAAGACAAACCTAAGTATCAAAGGAGATCTAAAACGGAGAAAAGACAATTTACTAAATTGGGAGAATCTTATGCAGATGTTTTCAAGACATTAGTTGCTCATAATTTGGCGCACCCACAGGATCCTACAAAACATCGAATACCGGATCCTTTACCTCATTGGTGGGATGCTAAGGCTTTTTGCGTTTTCCATAATGGGATTGGACACGATATAGAAAATTGTTTTAAACTCAAGCATCTTGTCCAAGACCTTATTGAAAAAGGACAATTACAAGTGGATGGGTTAACCACTAATGCAGACCATAAAGCCTTTAAAGAGCCCTTGCCTAAATATGAAAAAGGAGAGAATTCTAGCAACACGAATGGCAAGGTGGCTATTAACTATACATACACACATGCTGACAATGTGATTAACATGCTTGAAGTAGCTGACGATAACATCAACATGGTGAGAAAGAAAGATCCTTATGGACATAATGTGGACTCAACTCCTATGACTAATGAAAGACCCGCTGTGGTGATAAGAGGTCCTCACTCACAAAGAATACCCCAGTCCCTCAATGCTGTCACTAGGGGTCAGGCCCAAGCGCCCATTATCATTAAAGGTCCTAGCACTAGCAAGTCTAAACAGCCCGTGTCCAAAGGTGCTCTTCCCAAGTCTGTCGTTGGTCCTGATTCCAATTATAATCTTATTGACCAGCTACAACGTACACCCGCGCAGATATCCATTTTTGAGCTTTTAGAATTATCTCCTAAGCATAAGCGCGTCCTTGAGGATGCTTTGCGAGCAACCAATGTCCCTAACAACTTAGATATTGACCAATTCCAAAACATGATCAACCATTTGGCTAGCCCTCATTACCTCACCTTCTCAGAAGAAGATGACAAATCCATCAGTCACCCACATAACTTGGCCTTACACATCGAAGTCATGATTCATAAAACCCGTGTTAGGCGTGTACTGATAGATGGGGGTGCGGGGCTCAATATTTGTACCCTGAGTTTGTTGCTAGCTCTAGGATATTCTGAGAACGTCATTGACACAAAGAAAAGGATCACAATCAAAGCATATGATGAAGCAGAAAGAAGTTCTAAGGGATTGGCCGTTTTACCTATTCGCATTGGTCCCGTAGAAAAAGATATATTATTCCAAATTGTTGATGTTGGACCTCTAGCCTACAACATTTTGCTAGGTAGGCCATGGATTCACGAAATGCAGGCAGTCCCATCAACATATCACCAGTGTGTTAAGTTTCCCCATAACGGTGTAGAAATTTGCATCCCTGGAGATAGTGCTCTATCAGTTAATAACATTTCTGCGGGATCACATGTACCTTTAAATAGGGAAGCTGACAGTCCTAGTAGTTCACTTGAACAATGCAAGCTCAAGACCATGGATCTTGGGATGGGAGATTATAAGATTGATTCTTTTACAAAAATGCCAATCTCTCCTAGGTCTTATGGGAGACCATCCCCAAATGTGAAGCCTTCGTCATCAGCAATGACATTATTTGGGAAATTTGTTGAGTCTTCGGTCCCCATTCAAGAAGAGAAAGAGGAAGTTGTTGTAAGGGACTGGATCTATCACGAAGAGAAATACAAACACAACGAGAATTTTGCTCCTTCACCTGAAACTTATGGGAAAGGGTATACACTGGTTAAAAATATGGGATATCCGGGATATGGTCCCCTTAGTCATAGGCTGGATGCTAAAGCCGAGCCTCTTGATCACGCTCTTTTTGGATGAAAGAATAAGTCCGCGGTTGGCTTAGGTTTTGAGAATAAGAAGAAGAAAGGTGTCCCTGTCCCAGCTGCGACGGACAGTGACAATGATGCAGATTATATGCCTGATCTTTCCAACCAACAAGATGTGTCTGATGATTGGGTACCCTCAATGAATCTCCTTTGGGGAGATTCCACAGATTTGATGCTCGATAGTCCTACTATCCCAGCTGTGACGGATAGTGACTGTGGGACTGCTAGATTGACAAAGGAAAGTGTTACTGTCCTAGCTGCGACGGATAGTACCAATACTAGCACTAGAGAGGGGGAAACCCTTCCTAACCTTGAGGCTTCCACATCACAAGGCCTAAATGATGACTCAGAAACAGACTCCCATGAATATGAATGGGATTCACTTTCAGATGCAACAATTGATCTGGACGTGGATATTATCCATGCCTATAGTACCCAACCCGATGCGACTAACGATCCTAGTGTCGGACTAGAGGATTGCCCTCCTCAAATCGCCTTAGTAGACGACGCTTCGTTTGATAGGATGAGTCCTAATTCGGGTATCTTAGGAGAAGACTTGACGAACTCTGATTATATGGTCACCAGAGATGACACCTTTCGCATAAACAACATTGAACCAGTCATCGATCTGCCCCTTGTTCACTTTGACCTAATTGACTGGTCTCAGCGCCATCAAGAGCCCACATTCCTCACATTCCACAACGATTACAAAATTGCCTGCTATCTGAACGCTCTTGAACCCGTGGCTTCTTCCACCAGTGAATCAACAACTAGCATGACAGAGCCTGATATTAAGTACCTTAGTCTCAAAATAAAAGAGAAAAAGAAAAATAGGTCTAATGGCGAAAACCACTTTGTGGCGGTGTCAGAACCAAAAATAGTAAAAAGAAATGACGCATCCGAAGGTGAAAACCTCTTTGAGGCACCTAAGGATGGGGTACTTAATAACTTGCCGTGTTATTTCCAGGATAGATCATCAATATTGATTGAACCAACAAAGCCAGTCAATTTAAACACAGAAGAAAACCCTCAGATAGTCCATATTGCTCAGTCTTTATCAGAGGAAGAGACTAAGGCATATGTATAGTTTTTACAGAAAAAGAAAATTAATTTTGCATGGACCTACTCAGACATGCCAGGGCTTGACACGAATCTCATAATGCATCACCTATCCATAGCTCCAGGAGTCAAGCCAGTAAAATAGAGATTAAGGAAAATGCATCCACATGTAGCTCTACTTGTCAAAGGAGAATTAGAAAAACTTTTGAGAACTGGATTTATTAGAGCCATCGACTATGCAGAATGGATCTCAAACATAGTACCGGTCTCCAAACATGATGGGTCCATTCGTGTCTGCACAGATTTTAGAGATCTAAACAAAGCATGCCCAAAGGATGATTTTCCACTTCCAAACATTGACATAATAGTGGACATGACGGCGGGCTATGACATATATTCTCTAATGGATGGGTTCTCGGGGTATAATCAAATCAAAATAGCTCCTGAGGACCAAGAAAAAATAGCATTCACATGTGCATGGGGAACCTATTGCTAGAACGTCATGCCATTCGGGTTAAAGAATGCAGGAGCAACCTACCAAAGAGCTATGACGACTATCTTTCATGATATGATGCACAAAAATATGGAAGATTATGTGGATGATACCCTGGCAAAATCAAGAAAAAGGGACACACACCTCAATGATCTGGAAGTAATTCTAGATCGTATGGAACAATTTCAACTCAGATTGAATCCAAAGGAGTGCGCATTTGGCATCACCTCAGGCAAACTTTTAGGATTCATTATATCAGCAAAAGGTATCGAGGTTGACCCCGAAAAGGTCCAAGCAATCCTAGATATGCCACCTCCTTGAAATATCAGCCAAATGAGAAGTCTTCAGGGATGTCTTCAATCAATTAGGAGGTTTATTTCTCAGCTTGCAGATAGAGTGCAACCCTTCAACAAGACATTGCATAAGGGTGCTTCTTGTGTTTGGAACGAGGATTGTCAAAAGAGCCTAGATCAGATCAAACAATACTTGGCCAATCCTCCGATCCTAATGCCTCCTATTCCAGGAAAACCATTGATCCTCTATATTTCAGCTGCAGACACTTCCCTGGGGGCATTATTGGCTCAATCAAATGATACTGGGAAAGAACGGGCCATCTACTATATCAGCCATACTCTGGTCTCCTATGAGATCAATTACAATAATATTGAGAAGTCTTGTCTAGTGGTGGTGTTTGCTTCTCAAAAGTTGCGCCACTACATGCTTGCTCATACCATACATTTGGTTGCCAAAATTGATCCCCTTAAATACTTGCTTAGTAAGGCTGCCCTGACGGGTAGACTTGCTAAATGGATGATGGTCCTAACTGAATTTGACATAGAGTACGTTGAAAGGAAGACAATAAAAGGGCAAGCTATTACCGACCAATTAGCTGATTTTCCAATCCAGGATAGTATGCCAGTCCAAGTGGAATTCCCAGACGAACACATCTTGTGTACAACTACTCGCACTTGGACAATGTTCTTTGATGGTTCCCGCATGCAAAATGGATCAGGTGCTGGAGTGTTATTTGTTTCTCCACATGGGTACAACATTCCGAAGTCTTACAAACTATTATTCCCATGTACCAATAATATTGCAGAATATGAAGCTTTAACTAATGGCTTGAGAATGGCTATAGAATGGAACATCATAGAATTACATGTCTTCGGGGATTCCTAGTTAATCATCAACCAAGTCAATGAAGAGTATCAAACCAAGGATGACAAGTTGATACCCTATAAAAAGATGGTTGATTCTTTGAGACGCTATTTCACCTTTGTGATGTTTCAACAAATCCTTAGGACAGAGAACAAAGCTGCAGATGCCATGGCCACATTAGCTTCACTTCTTCAGTTGGAGACACATGAATCCAGATTTGAATTCCTGGTGGAAGAGCTACACCATCCCATCTTTGACTTGTCTGAAAGCCATGTCATTTGTGCCATTATCACACACGAGTCTTCCCGATATGGTGCTATCTATTCATATCTTCGTGATGGCATCATTCTTGACACATTCACCCGCTCTGAACGCCGAAACCTCATCCGTAACGCCTCTCGCCACACCCTCATCTCTGGTGATTTATATAGGAGGGGTTTAGATGGGACGCTCCTTAGGTGCTTGGAAAAGGAGGAATCCAACCAAGCGTTAGCTGACATCCACGAGGGCATTTGTGGTGGACATTCTAATGGTCTTGCCATGGCCCGAAAGTTGCTTAGGGCGGGATATTATTGGCCCACAATGCAGATAGATGCAGTCACCTTTGCTAAGTCATGTGAAAAATGTCAGAAACACGACAACCTGATTCATGCTCCAGGTAGGGAGCTGATTCCTTCTGTTTCTCATTGGCCATTTCAACACTGGGCCTTTGATCTGGTTGGGCAGATTCATCCCAACTCATCAAGTGGACACAAGTTCATTATTACTGCCACTGACTACTTCACAAAATGGGTGGAGGCTGTACCACTTTCTGTTGCTTCAGGAAGGACCATTTCTTTGTTCATCTTGAATCATATCATTTGCCGATTTGGAGTGCCTTCTGAGATCATTACTAACAATGGAGGTCAATTTAAGAATAAGGACCTAAAGCACCTATGCAAAAAGTTTAAAATCAAGCAACATTGGTCCTCCATCTATTTTCCACAGGGAAACGGACAGGCAGAAGCTTCTAACAAAACCATTCTTAAGATTCTTCATAGAACAGTGCACAAGAATGTTAGGGATTGGCACTTACAAATCAATCCAGCACTATGGGCTTACAGAACAAGCATTCGCACACCTACAGGAGCCACTCCTTTCTCTCTCACCTATGGCGCTAAAGCAATATTGCCTTTAAAAGTTGAGATACCATCCCTTAGAGTCTCACTCAAAGGTTTGATTACAGATGAGGATTACCGCGCTATGAGGTTACAGGAGTTAGAACTTCTAGATGCGAAGAGTAAGGCTTCCTTTGATCATATGAGAGCATATCAGAAGCGTATGTCCAAGGCATTCAACAAGAAGGTTCGCCCTAGAGAATTTCAAATAGGTGATCTTGTTTTGCGAGAGAACCCTAAGAACCAACAAAACAAAGAGCAAAAGGGTAAGTTTGAACCTAACTGGCTTGGACCATATGTCATCACAGCTGCTTTTGGTACTGGTGCGTATTTACTGTCAGATCCTGATGGAGAATAGCTCCCTGATCCCATCAACATTGTGCACCTCAAGAAGTTCTATCCTTGATGCCAGTTCTATCTGGGGGCATCCTTTGTACATATCTTATTGATCTTGAAAAAAATTCCAAAAAAATTGATATATGATGCTGAAAAAATCTTAAAAAGCATAAAAAGTCTTGAAAAAATACAAAAAAATCAAAAAAATTCAAAAATACAAAAAAATAGAAAAAGTGCCTTGGTGAAAACCTAGCAATAGGTGCCTTGGTAGCAAAAATACAAAAAAAACAAAATGAAAAAAGATTCCAAGTGGTGAAAACCTGGAAATAGGCGCTACTTGAGGGCTTTGCACCCCTATTTGTTAGCATGCGCTCTCGACACTTAGCCTTCCCATCATGCCTTGACCTTATTTGGCTTAGTCTGGAATTGGTCTTTGTCTTTGTCTAGGGGGCATAACTGTTCGCATAGGTCTTTTAGGTGCGTTTGTCTCTTGGGGCATTTCACAACAAGTGTTTTTCAACACCACCCCAAACAGTGTTTTTCAACACTACCCTTGCGTCGAGTGTTTCTTAACACTTATTAGATGTCTTCCCTATAGTCTAAGTATGATGTGATAATGCTCATGTGCAGATGCGATACTCAGAGTCTGACTCTATGACCAACACACATGCACTTAAACAATCAACTCGCTGACGATATGATGACTTTCTTTTTCTTTGTGTGCTGTCTATGAGGATTTCTTTGATGAGTGGTCTCTCCCTGCGAAGTTTTCGATGATGCATAGCTAGAAGACTGAGGGAATGAGAACATGTTTTCTTTCTTTATCTACTTGTGGGTATATTTTGTTGATCCTAACTGTCATGAGCATTTATGCTGGTCCTACTTGACACTATGGATTGACAAGGTATTATCCTTGACTGTTTCGCGAGTGCATGCTTCTAGCTATCCTGACTTTCATGCGTTTTGATACAAGCATAATCTCGCTATACCAAATTTAGGTGATCTCCCCGCATTAGTCATCTTGACCTATATGTCTTTGATGCCTAGGTGAGATTCCCACATCTCTATCTGATAAAGATCATATTCATATCCACATAGTTACGCTAGTGTGCATTATATGATATTCTGACGCTACCAATAATGCTTGATGATGATAATTAGATGTCTATAAGCGTTGTGACCTTGCAAGTCAACCACATTCATAGTAGTTTGCATTTTTTTAGATCATGTTAGTCTAGTGTTGCATTTTGCATATGGAGAGAGCTCTCCTTTTCATCCTCCGTGGACCTGTCAGTCGACTGCGCTCACTTTTTCTTCTTCTCGATCATATCTTTCGCTCCTCGTCTCTTTCATCTCGAACCTGTTCCTGTTCATCACAAGGGGTTAATCATATCATCATATCTATATCAAAACTGTCATTTTCAAGAAACATAAGTCTATATCATACATATGAGAATTAAACATACATCTATGAGAGAGAACATACATAAACACATACATAAGCATTTTGAGCAAAATGACAAGACAATATACATAAACTGATACATCCATCACAAATGAGACAAATACACATGATACATCGAATGCCCAGTAATCTCATATACAATGTCATGATATATAATACAATATGAGATCCCAAAATCTGGATCAAAAGTCTCAAAATATGTCCAAAACATCTGGGACCTAACCCTAAGACTCGCTACCACCCTCGTGAGGAGCTCGTGGTGGTGGAGGAGGCATAGCTCTCCTATCGAGTACCACGTCTGATACCCCTGCCCACTGAGAGTATGATGGTGCTCTCTCACCCTCTAGGACGGCCTACAGATATAACCCATGATAATAGGCTGCTCTCGCTGACTTTCATCGGAGCTCTAGTACCTCGGCCTATGCCATCGCCTCACGACGTGCTATCTCTGCCCTAAGATCAGATATCTACTGATCTCGCTCTACCTTCAGATCCAGTAGCTGCTGATCTCTCATGGCTATAGTAGTTCGGAGCTGCTGTATCTCTGCCTCCTGAGCCTGTATTTGGGCTCTTAGATCCTCTCCCCTCGTAGGCTGCTCCTGCTGTACCTCCGCCTACCGGTGAGCTGGTCTCGCCTCCTCCTCAGGTGTCATTAATCGCTGTCCCCGTGACCATTTCTGGCCACTTGATCTCGACCCCTCTCCCCTCTCCATCCTCCTCCCTCTCCCCCTCCTGCCATCTCCTCCATCCCCTCCCTCCCCTCCTCCCTCTCCTCCGTCCCCTCCATCTCCTCCCTCTCCCCCGTCATCCCCTCCGTCTCCTCCCTGTACTGGTGCCTGTGCATCTGGTACTGTAAATTGAGGGAATGGCACCCTCCGTCGCTCTGCTCTGTAGGCTCCATCAACCCCTGCATCTGCCATATCTAGGAAATACTCCCAGGGCTCGCTCCTGATACCTGTTGTCTCTGCGACAGCCTGCTGATAATCTAACATGGGTAGCCACCCATGTCCCTCCTCGTCTCTGGCTCTAGCATAAGTGGTAGTCTCTGTCGAGACTCGCTGCTGCCTCCCAAACTGCCGCCATACCCGAGTGATGCAGAATCTCTCTACGATCTCTGCATACCGACCTACTAGTGGCCGACTGCACAGCATGTAGCTTAGCTCATCGGCTGCATCTCCCCAACCCTCAACCTCCCTGTAGGGCCTCCATGTAAATGAGGCTATCTCATCCAAAATTTGCCTGTAGTAAGTCACATCCCCAGAATGGGCATGTGATATAAACCTGAGGTACCTATAGATATAGGGGTACCTCCTCTCCCTCGGCTGAACCCTGGGGTGCACCACAGCGATGTGCTCCCACGCCCATACCTGTGCCAGGATGGCACCGCACGCCCATGTCCGACCGTCTTTGTAGACGATCTCGTGCAGCTCGTGGTACATCTCTGCCAATATGGCAGGACCCCATGCCATCCACCGCGGCCTACCGATCATGTCCACCAAAAGTCGAGCCCATCCGAGCGGGAAACCCTTCTGACTGCGGTCAGTCATCAGGATCTGTGAAATGATGGAAGCCACTATACATGGCACTGGGTAGTCCCTGCCAAAATCGTCTATCAGCCTCTCCCAGCTGATATGTCTATCCAGAATCGTGACATCCTGAAACATCTCTTGAACCAAGCGGCGCCCCTCAGTGGCATCCTGATCATAGTATACCTGTGACAAACATAAATCATGTTAGTTTTTATCTTTTGGAAACATTACATTTTACATGCCTATCTCAAAAACATGATTATACTTACAGGCTCTCCGTGGCATGGAACTCGGAAGATCCTATAGACATCCTCCAGTGTGATGGATGTCTCGCCTGTAGGAAGGTGGAAGGTGTTGTGCTCGCTGTGCCATCTCTCGGCCAGAGTAGTCAACAACCCATGGTCCACTCGGATATAGGGGTACCTCAGCAGATACCAGAATCCCATCGCTCTGAGGTTGGCATTGCCCGGATCGTCTAGATCCCGGACACACCGCAATCCTGTCACCTTCGGTGCTCTGATGATGAGCACCGGAAAAACCTCCTGCAAGCCAAAACCAAGCCCGTTGTTAGCACATATCATGATGGATGTTCAAAAATTCAGTATAAAACACCCTAAAAACGTAACATTGTCTAGACCCATGTCATTTTTGCTCAAAAATGCATTAAAAATCAAAATTTTATACTGGGCGATATTCTTTTTTTGGAGAAGTATCGCGCGATACTTCTCCCTATAGTGGGGTGATAAACCTTATATCGCGCGATACTTCACCCAGTATCCTGCGATCTTTCACCCAGTATCGTGCGATACTGGTGCCTAAGGTCGCGCGATACTTTGGGGACACGCGAAGTATCGCGCGATACTTCTCCCCAAAGCGCGCGATACTTCTAAAGTATCGCGCGATACTTTGCCTAAGAAAAATAATTTGAAATTTAAAATTTGAAAAAATGTGCTAAAAAGCTATTAAATGCGAAAAATGACTCAACAAGCTCGAGTTTTTTAAAAACTTACCGGGGCAGGATAGTGTGGTGGTCGGTTGTGCAACCGGGCGCGCTCGAATCGATGCCTGTGGATGGAAACTCCTACTTGCTGGGCCATTTTCTCTTTTTAAAGCTCTGAAATTCTCAAATCGCTAAAAGACAAATGATTTTTGAAAATGACATTTTGACCCCTTTTATAGTCTTTTGACTTTTTTGACCTCATTTTTAAAACACCTCGAAATTGCGTGAAAATTGTACCCCTAGCTAATTTCAACGTCCTGGATCTATTTTCGGACTTAAAATCAAAATTCAAGGTCATCTTGATAGTCAAAATTGCGTTTCAAAATCTTCCCCCCTTATTCGCAGTTGGCTGATCTTTTGAGGCCTAATCTTTTGATCTTTGTTGGGGCATCATCATTTCTTCATTTCCATGTCTTCCAACCTTCTCATCTTTCATTCATATTCATTCCATTCCCTCATTTCTCACGTTTGACTACATCTTTTTAGTCAAGCTGGGGCATGTTGTATTGCCTTATGGTTAACCTATTGACCTTTATATTCGATTATGACTTCCTTTTGATTTGATCATATTTTATCAATTCGCTGTTCTCCTCTCTACCTGATTTCGATTTTGACTCCGAGGGGGCAATATTTATGGGATTCTCATCCCCAACTACTTGATTTTCCTGATTCAGGCATCTTTTGTGAGTTGTCGCTCAAATTTGAGATTCTTATCTCCTACTTTGAATGTGATCCCGAATCGACCTCATGTTCAAAGGCCTTTGTTTATGTTTGTCCGGATGTGATCTCGAATCGACCTCATATCTGAGTTGTTTTGTGATCCCAAATTGATCTCACATTGCAACTTCATTCTTTGACTACATGTGTTCCCAAATCGATCACACATTAGTCAAAGGGGCAAATGTATGCACCCAAAAATGGTCGCCTAGACTTTGGGCCCCATTTATTTGATTTATCAATCCTGAATCATTTTTATCAATAATCAATATTTTCAACAATATCAATTTCTTGATCAAATCTTAATTTCGATCATATATTAGATTTTTATCATATGGGCTAACCATTTATCCTAAGTCTTTATTTATTTAAAAAGAATATTTCCTCCCCTTTTAATTAAATAAAAAGCCCCCACTTTCCTCTTATCCTAAGTTGCACAAATAAAGCATTATTCTTATTTTATAAAAAGGGAAAAAGCACTTTTTGTCTCACATGAGGCTCAAAAGTCAACACTTCACTCTCATTGGAGGATACTTGTGCACATGGATTGCTCCTCTTTCAAGCTCCACTGCTGATTAAGACCTTTTGCCTCTTAATCTCCATGGTCTATTTCACCTCATTTCTTATAAAAGGAGAGCTCTCTCCTTCATTTGCATATCCATGTTTTATGCTAATGTTATGCTGCAGGTTTTAGGTGCATTTGAAGTTTGGAGACATTGAATACTTGTTGCTTTCATCATCTAGTTTATATTTGTTTTCTTAGTTGCATGATCATGGCATCATAGATTAGATTTCCTTTTATGCAATAGAATAGATCTCACATAGCTTAATTAAGGGCTTGAAATCTATTGTACTTCTTTTCATAGTTTGGTTTGCACTTCATTTGATAGATTAGTCTTGCACATTCATACTAGTTGCATTTGCATTGCATTTTTCATTTAGATTCTTGGGGACATTGGCACTCTTGCCCTCATCTTCACTTGAATCTCTCATTGCATGGTTGACTAGCAAGGTCACATTCTTGTAGCTCTAGCTGAGAGCAAAACTCATAAGTCCTTTGCAACTCCATGCATAGAGAGCTATGAGCCGCTTTGTGAGGCCTCATTGTTGAGCAACCTTGCAAGTAATGGTTCATAGAAGTGCACCATTTTAGTGTGTACAACTTGCAGTCACTACAACACTTTAGGCATTTTTATTTTCATGAGTCAAGATTTTCCATGAAAGTGATGTGTAGATAATGTTTCCCTATTAAGTGAGTTTAGCACTAAGAAGGGGAATGGTAGTGATTTTTCACATACTTTTGAGATATGTTTTTTAGCATATGTATTAAACTTGATGAAGTATGTTTGAGTTTTATTTTGAAATAGAGAAGTGAATGTTCAGCTACAAGGTTTATGTTTGAAATTCATGGTGGGTGTATGATTTGTTTGAACATACTTGTGAGGCATCAAATATGAATTTACAAAGTATGAAGCCCCTATTAGGTCCTTGTAGAATGATATCTATTAAAAGATACAAACCATTAAGTTTTAATGGTATTCAAGGTTTCCCAAATCATGTTCCTACTAAGGTTAGGAAACATCTACCACAGTTCAATGGGAAAAACTCATAATCAACATGTCATCATTTGCAGGAGTTTTTTTATTTGAAGGGTGATTTTGAGATATGTCAGGAAGATATTTTCATGAAGCTTTTTGTTCAATCTTTGAATGAAGATGCCAAAGATTGGTTTTTATATTTTCCAGCATGTTCTATCCCTTCATGGGATGAGTTATGTACAAATTTTATGGAACAATTTGGTGAAAGATTTAATCCAAGTTCATTGATAAAAAGGTTCATGGATATTCAAAGGGAAGAAAATGAGTTAATTCCTACTTTTAATCTTAGATTTGTAAGAACATTGAATGACATTCCCAGAAGCTACATGCCAAATGATGTAGTGTGTTTGGTTGTTTACCTAGTTGCATTTGACGAGGAAATGAGCCTTTTGTTGAGAGTTAAGGATCCTAGAACCTTGCATTAGGATTATATCACAATAATGGACATTGAGAGTAACTTGATATATAGGATTCCAAGGGGTTATCTAGTTGAAAGTGTTCCTTGTCCTAAGAATCTAAATGTTGAAGAAAGGTGTGAATTATGAAGTGAAAATCAATATCAAAAGATTTGCCTCCTTGTTGATCACACTAACCATGTTATGAGCTATGATTCAAACGAAAATGTGAGCAAAGAAAACTTGTTTCAGGAAGTGGTTATTCCTCATATTAGTGAAGAGAAGGTTAGCGAGAAAATATGTGACGTAGTTGATGCAGAGATGGAAATGATTTCAGGTATCACACCAAGTAACAAAGCTATTAGTTGTTCCAATAAAGAAGACATGCTTAATCCAATGCCAATGCCATGTGAACTTATCCAAAATAATGCATGCAAAGAGTTGGTTAAGGTATGTATGCTTGAAACTAATATAACAAGTAGTTGTGCACTAGCTGTCACATTACAAACAAATTTTCATGAATGGATCAAATTGTTTCTCAATGTTCTTATCATCAAAATGTTCCTGAACTGTCAGGTATGGTTGGGAAAGTTAAATTTCAATGGGGTAAGAATAGTTACAATAATTTTGTTGAAGTATATGAAGATCATAACGTTGAGTATTTGTATTATGAGAACTATGATGCTAAGGATTGTTCTAGTTCAGATTCTGATTTGGCTTATTGTGATGAAAATGAATGTGGTATTAGGACTAACAATGTTTTAATAAGCTTTTAATACATTGTTTAATGAGGTTGTAGATATGGATCAACCAATGCTTTACCATAGAATTTTTGAGAAAGGATTTCATATGGTTTCCAATCCTTTATATGAAGACATAATTGAAAAGTTAGATAATTTCAATGTTGCATCAGTTTGGACAGAGAATGATAATAATGACCAGGATATGATTGCTAATTTGATGTCATTTGATGATAATGTTTTTTCTCATATTATTGGTTATGATAAAGTTGAAAATGTTTCAAAATGTTATGAGTATGGTTGCATGATAAAGAAAGATATTTGCAAGGTGATCAAGATTTGATGTTTGTCCTTGTTGAAAGTGACCTACATAAATCTGAGCCAAACTTTTTAGCTCCATATTGGTTAAATGAATATTTGACCATGTATGACAATTGCTACATATTGTATATGGATGCATTTCCTAATAGATTTTGCACTTATAGACCATTTGGTGATGAAGTAAATTATTGTGCATGTCTCTTTGTACATGATTTTAACAAGGGATATGATAAAGGAGACACGAATAATGTCAAACACATTATTAACTTGCAGATTGTAAATACTTTTATATGTCATCAGTGTGGATGCAATCATATTTTCAAGTTACTAATCATATATGTGGATGAGAATCATATTTTTACAAGGGTAAATATTGACATTTCATTTTTGGTGGCCCAGGGCTACTAGTTGGATGTTTGGTCTAATTTTCACATGTTTTAAGAGGATGACCCAATGTATGAAGTATGTGGTATGCTCTCAGAAGAGATCTAAGATCTTTATATGCCTTAAAGAGGCATACATCCCTAGTTAGAGCCATTGTTGGCACTCTTGAAAAACTCTAAGAGTACCATGTTTAAATTTTTCGAAGGCATGAGAAAACACCTTTGTGCACTATTTGGAGAAGCCATGTTTTGGCATTGAATATTTGGGTACCTAGTATTTTTCATGAGGGACCACTTTGAAGGCATGCTCCCCTCTTTTCCTTTATCTCATAATGATAAAGCCTGAATTTGAACCTTGCAAAAAAATTGGTTTACCTTTATTATTTTTTTGCCATACTTTGTTGTTTTATCTATTAGGGTTTAGGGTTTTGTTCAATTGCAAAATTTTGAAGATTAACCTTAAGTCGTTCTAATTTGTTGTTAGCTTTTTAACTAAAGGATGGGTGTTTTATCATTATAAAAGGGGTCATTTGTTTTATTTCATGACACTTTAAAGTCATTAAGTGTTGACCCTTTAATATTTATGCGTCCTAAGTTTCATTTCTTTGAATCTGTGCCTATGGTCTCTACTTTATTTTTTGCTAGCTTGTATTTAACCTTCTTATTAGATGACACCCTTTATGTCTTTCAGTGGGTGGCAATATTTTGTTATTTGATTTTCTTTGCTATCCCATGGTAACATCATAGTTTAGCTCATTCTTTTCGCAGGATGATGGGAGTGTGCCATCTATCCTTTGTTGATTGGTCGACGATGTTTGTTTAAGCATTTGGTTATGTTTTGCATCTCACTTTGTTAAATGTCATTTTATTAATGTGTTCATCATTCAACACATGGTTTATTTTTACAGTGATGTTTTAATCTATCTAAAAAGGTGCTCATATGTTATCTTATGATATCAATGCTTAAAGGATAAAGTTTTGTAGAGATCTACGACTCTCGTGATCAAAAGTGTTTGAAGTTTATTCAGCATGGGATCATGAGATGATGTCATGTGTCCCAAGCCAGTGAAAGATTGAGAGGTGGGACCAAGGTAAATGGCGGTTGGTAGTGGGAATTAATTAAAGATTTCATATTTTAGTTGTTGATTGCATTTGTATTATCTAGCGAGTAATTAAAGTGATCATCATTTTGCACATGGTAATATTCAATGAAGATCTTTTAATCTGACTAAAAAGGTGATCAATGTTTATTTCATAGAGTTAAGTATGTGCTTTGAGCGACGGTTAAAGAAGGATCAAAATCAGTGGTTGTCGTGATCCCATGATCAAACTTGTGAAGTGTTTAACCATCGTGGGATCACAAGATTTTCCCACATGTCCTTAATCAACCAACGTTGGTGAAAGATAGGGGCAAATGAAAAGGTGGTGACTTGGGTAATTCTATTAATGGGCCCATGTTCCAAGACTGAAGTGAGTGTTAGGTTGACTAGCGATTATCGTTTAATATGCCATCATGGAAGGAATCAACGACCTGATTTTAAACTTATCACACAATGATGTAACATGGGTTATCTTAAACAGTCAAAAGCAATTAGACTAAATGAAGTATGAAAGTTACATGATATCAACTAAAAACTAAAGGTGTAGGCATGCAAGCTATCACAACATCACGAGATTCAAAACTCAAGACTAAACATAGTTGCAAGGATACGAATAGAGATGTGAAGGGGTACCTATTTAAAAGTCATTTGATATGACATGCACAAAGTTCTAAGGGTCACTTACAACTGACAAATTTAGAAGATCTACATAGGAGTGATAATGAGTTTTGAAACTGCAAAGGAAAAATCTACAGATTATTATTGTACACACAAAAGTAGTGCACTTCTATGAATCTTTACATGCAAGGGAACTCAAGAATGAGCCCTCACAAATCGATCCATAACTCTCTATGCATGGAGTTGCAAGATTTGTAAAATTGCTCTCAACTAGAGCTATGAACTCATGACCTTGCTAGTCAACCACACAATGAGAGATTCCAAATCAAAGACAAGGGCAACAATGCCAATATCTCTAATGAAATCCAAATGTATGCAATGCAATGCAAGTAAGCTAAGAACGAGAATGCAATCTAGTCTATGGAAATGAAAGTACTATGGAAATGAAAGTACAATGCAACTAATCTATGAAAAGAAAGAACAAATGTGACCAATCCCTCCTATTTAGACTATGTGAGATTAATCTATTGCATAAAAAGAAATCTACACTAAGAATGTCATTATCATGCAACTATGAAAGCAAATATGAAATGAGATGCAACAAAGTCTTCAAAGCTTAGATTACAAGAGTGTCTTCAAAGAGAGCTCCAAATGACCTAAAAAACTTGCATCATAATATTAGCATGAAAACCTAAGATGCAAATGAGGAAGAGAGCTCTCCTTTTGTAAGAAATGAGATGAAAATGGACCATTGAGATTAAGAGGCAAAAGACTTAATCAACAGTGGAGAAAAAAAGAAGCTTGATCTTTGTGCACAAATATCCTCCAATAGGAAAATAGGAGTTGACTTTAGTGTCCATATGAGATAAAAAGTATTTTTTCTCTTTTTATAAAATAAGAATAATGTTTTATTTGTGCAACATAGGATAAGAAGAAAAGTGGGGATTTTTTATTTAAATAAAAGGGGAGAAAATTCCTTTTAATTAAATAAAGGCTTAGGATAAAGTGATTTTATTATTTAATTAAAAGAGATTTTTAATTAATTAAAAGGGAGCATGTCTCTTAATTAAATAAGATTTTTATTTTTTTTTCTTTTAAATTAAATAAGGCTCAAACCTTAGGAAATATTGAATTGATTATGATTTGATCAAGGAAATTGATATAATTGATATTGTTGATATTTGAAAATATTGATTCAGGGATTTGACAAATTGCTAAATGGGGGCCCAAAGTCTAGGCGACCATTTTAGGGTGTATACATTTGCCCCTCTTTGACTAATGTGTGATTGATTTGGGATCACATGCAGTCAAAGAATGAAGTTGAAATGTGAGATCGATTTGGGATGATAAAATAACTTAGATGTGAGGTCGATTCAGGATCACATTCGAACAAAACATAAACAAAGGATTCTGGACATGAAGTTGATTCGGGATCATATCTAAAATAAGAGATAAGAATCTCAAGCTTGAGCGAAAGCTCACAGAAAGATAGCTGAATCAAGAAAATCAAGGAATCAATGATTAAAATCCAATAGGTATTGCCCCTTCGGAATCAAAATCAAGTAGAGAGGAACAACAAACTGATAAAGAGTTGATCAAATCATAATGAAATCACAGTCAAAGATAAATGATAACAAGATAACTATTAGGTAGTGAAAACATGCCCCAATGATGAATTAGAAGAAAAGAAGTGGGGTGAATGAAAGACTAGAAGTTTGAAAGGCATGAAAAGGAAGAAATTCCATCAAAGATCGAAGAGTTATGCCTCAAAAGGTCAGTCAACTGCGTAGAAGAATGAAAAAACTTGGAAACGCGACTCATATTTTGATTTTGAGTCTGAAAATGGATAGAAAATGATGTGATATGAAAGACCAAAAATGAAAGATATGATCAAGAATCAGAAAATGAGCACAGTTGACCAACTAGTCCGTAGATGATAAAAAGGAGAGCTCTCTCCATATGCGAGATGCAAAAACTAAACTATGATGAACCTAAGAATGCAAGCTACTATGAAAGTGGTTGACTTGCAAGGTCACAATGCTTATAGACATCTAATTATCATCATTGAGCGTTATTGGTAGCATCGTAAGATCATACAATGCACACTAGCATAACTATGTGGATATGAATATGATCTTTATCAAATAGAAATGTGGAAATCCCATCTAGGCATCAAAGACATGGAGGTCAAGATGACTAGTGCAATGAGATTACCTAAGTTTGATATGGTGAGATTATGCTTGTATCAAGACACATGAAAGGCAGGATAACTAGAAGCATGCACTCGTAAAATAGTCAAGGATAATACCTTGTCAATCCACAGTGTCAAGTAAGATCAACATAAATGCTCATGACAGTTAGGATCAACAAAATATACCCATAAGCAGATAAAGAAAGAAAACATGTTCTCATACCCTCAGTCTTCTAGCTATGCTGTTAGCTTGTGGTGACTAATCAGGAAAGTACTATCTAGGAAAGTACTGTACACTTTTTTGAGGCCGACTACTTTTTTCGGTTATTTGGGCCGACTACTTATAACTCATTCTAACCCTAAAGCGGGAAAAATATTGTATAATATGGCTTAGGGTTAGGGATTTTTTCGATGTATGATTTTAGTACTTGTGGCAGAATTGGGCTGTAAGGGATTACAGATTGTAATCAGGTTGTAATCACTGGATAATAATAATATTGGACTCGCTGTTGGTGGACGTAGCCCAGGGATTGGGTGAACCACGTTAAATCTGTGTGCCATTGTGTTCTATTCTGTGTGGTTTATTATTTTCTGATATTAGTTATATTTGCACATAATTGTTATTTCTGCCTTGTTATTCCTAACATATGCATCATCGAAAAATGCTCAGGGAGAGACCACTCATCAAAAAAATCTTCATAGATAGCACACAAAGAAAAATAAAGTCAACATATCTTAAGCGAGTTGATTGTCTAAGTGTGTGTGTTGGTCATAGAGTCAGACTCTGGTTATCACATCTATCAATGAGAAATATCACATCATACTTAGACTATTGGGTAAGACATCTGATAAGTGTTAAGAAACACTCGATGCAAGGGTAGTGTTGAAAAACACTGTTTGTGAAATGCCCCAAGAGACAAATGCACCTAAAAAACCTATGCTAACATTTATCCCTCCTAGACAAAGATAAAGACCAATTCCAGACTATGCCAAATAAGGTCAAGACATGATGGAGAAAGGTTCAGTGTCGAGGACGCATGCTAAAAGACAAGGGTGCAAAGGCCTCAAGTAATGTCTGTTTCCAGGTTTTCACCACTTGGAGATTTTTTTATTTTTTTATTTTTTTCTACTTTTGCTACCAAGGCGCCTGTTTCCAAGTTTTCACCAAGGCACTTTTTCTATGTTTTTAAATTTTTTTAATTTTTTTAATTTTTTTGTATTTTTTCAGGACTTTTTATGCTTTTTAAGATTTTTTTCAGCATCATATATCAATTTTTTGGGTATTTTTTCAGGATCATAAAATATGTACAAAGGATGCCCCCAGATAGAATGGGCATCAAACTCCCAAGCAAGATCACATCATGTAGTCTCAGTGTCTAGCAAGGTGGGGAACAAGAGGGATTAGCAAGCTGGTGACTGAGATGGAGGAAAAGAGAATGAAGGCAAATGGAGGGAAGAAATCCTTAAAGTCAAACTCCTCAAGAGTACCCAAGCTAGGGAAAAATTATCATGCAAAGCACATTTGGATAAGTAATGAAAGGCTAGCATAGGATAAGTCACAAAAGCATAATGCAAAAGAAGGAAAGGATGCAGTCCAAACAGGGTAGACATGTCAAGAGACTTCATAGCATCGTATTTTACTCTTTTTATTAGATTAAGACCAAGGGGGAAAAGGATAGCGAAACGCTAGAATGAATGGAGGAAAATAAATATGAAAGCTAAACATGAATGGAATGAAAGCAAGATCATCGTAAGATAGCTCACAAAATAGCCAAATGTTCATGTATAGGTCAACATTGTCAAGATCAAAGAGATGACGAAATGGATGAAATATGTAGAAGAACTACGCATGATGCCTGATTACTAAGTTTTCATCACGGTACTTATCCAAGGTGCCACAAAGGAGTAGTTTTCACCATAGGATGAATTTATTTCTCTTTACTTTTGCTACCAAGGTGCGTGTTTCCAAGTTTTCACCAAGGCACATTTTTTATTTTTTCATCATTTTTTAATTTTCTTTTTGAATTTTTGAAATTTTTTTCTATTTTATTATTTTTATTTTTTTTGGAAGAAGGCAAGCTTTTTAGATAATGCTCCTTGAAAGGATAAACCATGATATGTCAAGGATTCAAAATGATATGCTCAAAGATGCTGATAGGGAAAGGAAAATAGAAGAGAAAAATGGAGGATAAGGCTTTATGTAAAGCGAGTGAGGTTGGAAGATAGGAGGAATAGGCAAATGAGGAAAAAGGATAGAAGGTAGAAGGATAATGAATGGAAGGATTGTGAAAGGGTAGATGGAAAGGAAGGCAAGATCAACATCAACACACACCTTGAAGGGTGGCGAGAGGATGGAAGAAATGTGAATGAAGGAATACAAGAAGGAATATGGTGAATGGATAGCAGAGGTTGCGATTGAGGTGCATGGAATGGAAGAATGTTTTTGGAAGAAAATGAAGTGGAAGCCTTTGGAAGCTTGAATGTCAACTTCACATTTTTCTCAACATTAGACTCTTTCAAAAGAGACTTTGGAATCCATATACCCTAGGCTTTTCATTTATTTTTGATGATTTAGAGAGAATATCTTCAGTGATGGATTTTGGAACCCATACTTGTCTTGTAGTTTTTTTCTTAGATATCTCCTTTGACTTTATGTATCCATGTCAATTAGAGGAGACATGGTGATCTTCTTTTTTTGATGGAGTCTTGTATTGCTTCTTTTTCTTGTATTGAACATTCAAGTTACTTCCAAAAGACTTGGGACTTATGGAAGAAGGAGGATATGACTGGTTTAGATGAGTTGGTGGATGAAAAGGATTCAAGGGTATGCATCTATGTTGATCTTGAGGAAAGATAGGAGATGGAGAGACGTAAGGACCCAAAATGGATGACGAATTAAGAGAATTAGAAAGGGAAAGTGAAGGAACATAAGGACCCAAGATGGAAGGCAAACATGAAGCCCTTAGTAGTGGTGGGAGAGGTCCAAGGATGGACATGAAAGATGCAAAATGATAATCAATAGTTTCATCAACATCTAAATGAGAACCAAGGACATCAACATCTTTAGAGTGAGCATTAGGATTTGCAATAGGATCATGAACATCTTGAATAGGAGCAACTTCTTTGATAGGATTGTTCAAAGCTTGCAAAGACTTAGGAAGAGTAGAAAGCGGAAGCAAACATAGAATAGTAGAACAAGAAGATGGAAGACTTTGATCTTGACAAGGATCTTTGGATAGCGTAATTGTATCATTTTGCTTTGGATTTTCAATAGGCTTAACATTGGAAGTAATGACACCATTTTTAATAACCTTAATGGATGTATCATCTTTGGAAAGCGCAAATGTAGTAAGGTTATTTTGTTTATCAATAAGCTCAATGATGTGAGTAGTAGCTTGATCTTGCTTAGGAGAAGATTTAAGACATGGTGGAATGAATGAGGAAGGACGTAAAAGATTGAAAGAACCATGAAACGAATGAGAGATATTATGAATAGGATTGGATGACATGGAGGGTTCTTGATCTTGATCTTTCTTTATATTCTTTTCTTTATAATTTTTAGAGTCCTCTTGACATGGAGCCACTTTTAAGGATAAGGAAGCAGGTTGGGATTGTATAGAAGAATTTGGAAGAGATGGTGAAGGACTAGATGAAGTAGGCATTATAGCATTTAAGGACTTAGGCTCTTTAGGTTTAGCATTGTTGAAAGTATTTGTAGCCAAGTGAAGGTTTGAGTTTCTTTAAGAGGTAGTCCTTGAGGATAACTATAGGGAATCTCATGAAAAGCATTAGGACTTCTGTTGAATGAAGGATTTGTGAAAGATTTGGAAGCTTTAGTAGATGTATGGGTATTGAAGGAAGTAGAGGATGGAAGGGAACCATCACAAGACAAAGGTTTAGCATTAACATGATCTTGCTTGAGAGTGCAATTTTTATTTTCAGCATGAGAGTTCCTAGAGGAAAGATTTTTATAATATTTATGATCCAAATCAGCATGGTGAATTTTATATTCTCAACAGTAGTAGCTAGATTATAATCAAGGTATTGTTCACAAAAATCATCAAAGTTTCTTTCAAAATTTGAATCATACGAATCACCATCACGATCTTTCCAATATGATGACTCATTTCCAGTAAGCACAAGGACACGACTAGGAGGACTCTTAAGAATAGAGGTGTCATAAGTATCACTACATTGTCCATCATCATAGTCATGATAATCATCATAGGTGGGTGCGTCACTCTTCATGGAAGAAGTATCATAAGGACTATCATGTTTCTCATTATGGTATGTCTTGTGAAGAGAAGTAAGACTCTTTTAAGAAGTAGAAGAATAATGAGATCGTGAAGAAGAGGAAATTGAAGACTTAGTGTAGGAAGAGGACTTGGATAATGAGGAATTCGAATAATGTTTAGAAGAATCATGATAAGATTTGGAAGATGAAGAATGTGAACAGTGTTTAGAAGAATCGTGATAAGATTTAGAATGCGAGGAATGATGAGAAGATTTAGAAGATGAAGAATATTTGGATGAGATCATGAGTATGATTCTAGCAAAGACGTCTGATTTAATCAATTTTTTATTTATTTTTGTCATAAATTTGTTACTGATGAGAATTTTGGAGGAACAACACTTTTTGAATATGTCAATGAGTTCAAGATCATCTACTCTTAATAAAGGTTCTAAAATTAGATATTTGAGATTCATGGTTCTAGAAGAAGAAGAATCAAGCATAGGAGCAGCAGAAGAGATAAAATAGAAGAAAATAGACTAGATAATAAGAGGAAAAGAATCAAGAAGAAGAGGAAGAAGAATTTCCCATGGGAATAGAATACTTTAGAAGAATATGAAAAATGGAGAAGAAAGAAGAATACTAAGATTCATCTTATGCAATTGATACCATAACGTTCATTGAGATGTTGAGTAACATGACAACACCTAAGATCTAACCTGGACTAACCAAGGAAGACCAAGCTTCTAAGGAGAACTCACTATAGCAGGACAGAACTTAGTTTCAATATTCCAATTAGATCTTTCAAAAGATTTCGCAATGATGATCAAGCACATAGAACAACAACCAGGGAGTTCAAGAAAATAATCTTTAAGCAATGGGCAAGGGATAAAGCAACCTTGCGCATGAACAAAGATAGTGACTTAGTATTCTACTCCTTAAAAATTCTACTTGTGTATGTTCTTGAAAATGTTTTAGCAGACACATAGAACACAACAACACCTTAACAAGCTGTCTACAAGGATATACGTGACTTTCTAAGAGGATTCCTCGATATACGCAAGGTACATGAGGCCCAAATTCGTAGATGAGAAGAATCTAAAATCACACAGCCGGGGGGAGACAATAACCCAAATCTCCTCCTTCACTTCTCAAAGGTATAAAGTTCTTTGAGGCTTAGCCAAGAGTGATATCAAACTCAATTCTCAAGAGAGGTGTCTTTCAATTCACCTCTCGCTATTTATACTCCGCTAAAACACAAGAGTTAAGGTCATCCCTTGAGGTGGTGTGTCCCCAAGCAGGCCTTCTAAAAATAAAATTAAGTAATTCACTATCAAAAGTATTTAAAGCACTAAAGGTGGAACACTTAACTCTTTAAGTAAATGTGAAGTGAGTCCAAAAGTGGAACATTTAACTCTTCAAGTGAATGTGAAGCGAGTCCAAAAGTGGAACATTTAACTCTTCAAGTGAATGTGAAGTGAGTCCAAAAGTGGAACATTTAACTCTTCAAGTGAATGTGAAGTAAGTCCACAAGGTGGAACATTTAACTCCTCACACAAACTCAAAGTGAATCCAAAAGTGGAACATTTAACTCCTCACACAAACTCAAAGTGAGTCCAAAAGTGAAACATTTAACTCCTCACACAAACGCAAAGTGAGTCCAAAAGTGGAACATTTAACTCCTCACACAAACTCAAAGTGAGTCCACACCTTAGAAAACTAATGAGATCAAGAAAGCATAAAAAAGGAGAAACTTTATGGAACACTTAACGCTCTTTTCAAGTAGACCCCTCCCCTGTGTATGAATGTTGACCTTGCATCCAAAGAACATAAATGAGGGGCGATTAAAAATAAGCGAGTCCAACAACCCAATTTAGCTAACAAGATCAATAAAAAATACTCCAAAGTTGCTTATCAATACTACTCACAAATGAAAAAGGGTTGAATCAATGGAATATTTAACTTTCCAAGCAAACATAGAGTGAGTCCACAAAGTGATGCATTTAACTCCCTATGTAAACAAGGAATGAATCCATGCCCTCAATCATTCAATGAGATATTTGATATTGGAACCAAAAATTACTTAAAGTTTAAACACAAGCATTCACTTACATAAACTTGTAAAAACAAATCTATGTTCTTTCATTTTCCAGTAAGAGCATCAATTGAAATGTGTTCTATGAAAGCATGTAAACACTTAAGCCAAACATATGAGAGGTTCAATTTTAATCCCAAAATCCAAATGTTGTAGAGATGGAACAAAGTACCTCAAGTCCAACATTTTATTTTAAGCATTTTTCATGAAAGCAAGAGCACCTTCAAATGAACAAGACAAGAAAACAAGCAAACAAGATATGCAATGTATATTCAACTTATGCAAACCCTAGGGTTAGATCTAAAAATAAATTTTTAAGAGCAATAATAGCCAACAAATAATCTAAATGATAACTCATATCATGCATTGAACAATGAAAAATAAGTGCAAACTCATCACAATTTTATTTTTTTTTGCATTTGACCTAGTCAACAAGATCTAATTTTTTTGATATGATTTCAGCCAAAAATATGGAAATGCAAAATAGAGACCCCTACTAAAAAATAAAGAGTTTTCCAAAAATGTAAAATTTTTAGAAAAATCTCTTTATTTGTGCCCTAAAAACCCATTTTACCAAAATAGACCAATTTTTGTAAATCAATTATTTGAGCTATGATATTGCATCCAAATTCAAATCACAAAGAATGGACCCCCTGTGAAATTAGAAGAGCTTTCCAAAACTATAAATTTTTTTGGAAAATATGCTAATTTGCATCAAAAATTAATTTTTTATTAAAAATAAATAAAAAATTATAAAAACTAAAAAATACCTTAGAAAATTTTGAATTTTTTATTGGAGCTTCTCTAATATGCCGCCAACTTGCAAAAAAAAATTCAAACCAAAACACTAAGCCGTTTGGGAGATATGATCAAATCATTCAAATTTATGATTTTCCATCTCCAAACAAATTTGCACAAGGGTTAGCTCCAAAAATAATCAAAACCAGCATGTAAAAGTGGGTTGCCCCACGGTGGGCACAAAAAATGTACACACAAAAGTAGTGTACTTCTATGCATCTTTACATGTAAGGAAACTCAAGAATGAGCCCTCACAAATCAATCTATAGCTCTTTATGCATGGAGTTGCAAGATTTGTAAAATTGTTCTCAACTAGAGCTATGAATTCATGACCTTGCTAGTCAACCACACAATGAGAGATTCCAAATCAAAGACAAGGGCAACAATGCCAATATCTCTAATGAAATCCAAATGTATGGAATGCAATGCAAGTAAGCTAAGAATGAGAATGCAATCTAGTCTATGGAAATGAAAGTACAATGCAACTAATCTATGAAAGGAAAGAACAAATGTGACCAATCTCTCCTATTTAAACTATGCGAGATTAATCTATTGCATAAAAAGAAATCTATACGAAGAATGTCATTATCATGCAACTATGAAAGCAAATATGAAATGAGATGCAACAAAGTCTTCAAAGCTTGGATTGCAAGAGTGTCTTCAAAGAGAGCTCCAAATGACTTAGAAAACCTGCATCATAATATTAGCATGAAAATCTAAGATGCAAATGAGGAAGAGAGCTCTCTTTTTATAAGAAATGAGATGAAACTGGACCATTGAGATTAAGAGGCAAAAGACTTAGTCAACGGTGGAGAAAAAAAGAAGCTTGATCCTTGTGCACAAATATCCTCCAATAAGAAAATAAGAGTTGACTTTAGTGTCCATATGAGACAAAAAATATTTTTTCTCTTTTTATAAAATAAGAATAATGTTTTATTTGTGTAACATAGGATAAGAAGAAAAGTGGACATTTTTTATTTAAATAAAAGGGGAGGAAATTCCTTTTAATTAAATAAAGGCTTAGGATAAAGTGATTTTATTATTTAATTAAAAGAGTTTTTTAATTAATTAAAAAGGAGCATGTTTCTTAATTAAATATATTTTTTATTTTTTATTTCTTTTAAATTAAATAAGGCTCAAACTTTAGGAAATATTGAATTGATTATGATTTGATCAAGGAAATTGATATAATTGATATTGTTGATATTGAAAATATTGATTCAGGGATTTGACAAATTGCTAAATGGGGGCCCAAAGTCTAGGCGACCATTTTAAGGTGTATACAACTATTACATGCCAGTAACCTACTTGATGTTCAACGAGAACAGTCATGTTAAATCCTAAGAAGAGTATACATAAATTGGAAGCTATAAATACCACTTCCCAATAGGATTCATTATCCAAGTGTTAGCAAAAAATGGATGTTCTTGATAATACAAATGATTTTTGGAATATTGCCAAATTTGTTAGGATGCAGTTATAGGAAGAATATTGGGATAAAGGGGAGGATCCAAGTATATTATAGTAAGAGGGATATTTAAATGGAGGACCATAGCCAAAGGGATATTTAAAGTTTAATGGAGTGGTAGACTCAAAATCCACAAGGCTAATGTCCTCATGCCTTCTGATGTTGGCATTACAAAGAGAGACAGGATGAAGAAGAGGCCAATGAGACCTCAAAGTTATACATGTTCTAGTAGGAATAGGTATCAGAATCCTTTAGAGTCTAAGGAAGGGGTTTATGAGAATATTTTATCCTGGCACTTTTTTGTATCAATATTAGTAGAAATGGATATTAAAGCCCTTATTGGTTTATGAAGCGTTTAGAAATCCTAAAAGCAAGTCCACTCTGTAAATACAATAATAATCTCAAGCTGATATTGGCATGGCTCATGAATGTGGTGTTTTCATACAAGACTTTTCAATTTCTACCAGCTAATGGTTTTAGCACCTGAAATGATAGGGAGGTAGTAGATAATGTTAGGGAATAATAAAGTTTGTTAGGTTGTGATTTTATGTATCAAATATTTTTTAGGAAGAGAAGATTTAGGTTATGACCCGAAGCGTGTCACATTCCAATAGGATTTTGGAATCCTAGGGTCGTAAGAGAGATTTAGATAGCTATGCCAAAGAGGAGATACCTACAGTTTGATGAAGTGGATGGTATTTTGTGAATCAAAGTTAGAGGAGGGACACATGCCAACACCAAATTTAATCTGGAGCTTCTTTTTTTCTATATATTTATTTCTCTTCTCTTTTGTAAGGACTCCATTTTTTCCAATTTTTAAGTTAATGCAATTGAACTTTGTATAGGATAACTTAAGGCTAAGTTATATTTTTCTTTGAGTTTTGGGTTGTAGCAGGTTATAATCAGTTTTGAAGTAATGATAAGCAAACTAGTTAGCACTGTATAATTTAGAAGCATGTGTTAATGTCTCTTGATTGTCCTTAGTTTGCTTTTGAGTCATAATGGTCAAGGAATTTAAGGCAACATGTTAAATTTTGCTTTCAACTAGATGTTGGAGATTATTAAAGTATTCTCAAGATCAATAAGAATGTTTCCAACATGTTTATTTGAGATCTCATCATTGTAATGCATTGATGGTTTATATATCACTAGTTTTGTGTTTATATCATAGTCATAAATGGTTATTTCAGGTTGACACCCAATAGATAAGGGACTATTTAGCTGGGTTTTTTTGAGAAAACCCTATAAGGAATCAAATGTTTAAATTATACATAATATTTACCTTCTATGTATGTTGTCACCTCTGCAACACCACCACCAGGTTGTTATCTATCTCATGTTCCATTTTAAGTTATAGATCAATGAATAATTAGTCGTTATTTAGTTTCTCCTTATTATGTTGAGTTTGATATGAAATTTATCCACTTTATGTTAATGTCAATTATAAGTACAATATTGTGATTTTAAGGACATTTAAGGGATTACCCTCCCGGGTTTTGCAGAGCCCAAAGTGTAGAAGAGTTTGTTAGATCCTTGTCATTTGGTCCATGTCCTAGAGATTTATGATAATTGGAGTTGGCTTCTCCATAGGAAATTGAAGGATAAACTTGGTGGCTATTTTAGCATAAACATTATTCTAGGAACCAACACCACGTAAATCATTATTTTGTGGTATGAATGTTATTTGTGTTATTTTTGTTAAGTTTCAATAATTGTGAAAAATATTTAAGATTTTTTTTACATTATTCTCCCCTTAGGGTTAGTGTAGGAAGTTTTTTAGCTACTTAACTTCCTTACTTTATGTTTTTATAGATACATCTTATTATAATACATACACATTATGCAAGTTATCAATTAGAAAGTCGAGATAGAAATATAAGATGATGATGATGATGATGAGGATGATGAGGATGATGATGATGATGATGGTGTGTGTGTGTGTGTGTGTGTGTTGAGAG